>JBBEOF010005307.1:0-34654 GCA_037576055.1 Fusarium sp. M6JPR69
CCCGCGAAATTTTAAATTCGCGGGTACCGCGAGCCTATGGGCTCCCACAACTCATCTCCCGCTTACTCAGGGACCGGGGTCCCGCGGACTACCGAACAGACGTCCGCGGACTGCCGAACCAAGACTCATATAAAAAGGTTTCAAATTTTCGACAATCTGGTATAGACGCTGATCTTACTAATTGGGAGTATAAAAGGTCATCTTGTTCAATTAATGTTGCATTTCCTAGGCCAGCTCAGTAATAAAAAAGTGACATTCTAGCAGTGATTATGTAGACATGAGGCTGGCAATGATTATTAAACGCTTTATTTTAGCTAATAGGAATCTAAAATCTAGAACTTGAATCTATTCAGGGTTTAATAAAAGGAAGAGGGCGGGCCAACGTAGTAATCAAACAGACGAAGAAGCCCTTGAGTCAGGCTCCCCCTGCATTGGGATCAAGGGGGACTGTGACGTGCGCTGGCGGCGTCGAAAGCGGACCAGCCTCCAAAGCCGGGTTGTTTCGCCCTCAGCCCTCCGAACCAAGAACCACTGAGCAGTCATCATAACCACAGCGCTATTCCAGATGAAGACGACCGTCATGCCCAGTGAGAATGACCATTCCATCGATAGCTGAATGGCGCAAAGGCCCATGAAGGCGAGATCGTCAAACCCATCAGATAAAGCAAATCCCGAAATGATGAGGATTATTTGACAGATAGTCATGTCGAAGTAATGGATGTTCTGACGCCACCAAGTTCCGCGTGCAGTCCGGCTCATCTGTGAGATGAAGTAGAGTTGGATGTAATGTATGATGATGATGAAGGATGCCAGCACGCTGGTAACAATGCCAATGATCTGTTTCGCGACGAGTTAGCTATTGGCCTTTGATTAAACAAGGGAAACAAGAAACACACGCCATGTTCAGTCCTAAAATGATCAGATGTGCCCATGGCTAATATTCCGGTGGTAAGGCCAGCAATCAGGAGCGGACAAAAGCCAAATCCTTGCAGTATTGTTTCCCATCTCTTGACTTTATGCTTCGCGACTGGATTGTTGATGAGATCGCATAGAACGGTTACAGACTGGAGCAACAGAATAATTGGATACACTAGGAAAAAACCAGCGGCCATCGTAAAAACTGCCATACTTGTTAACTCTGGACAACTCAACTATTGTTCCTTCTTTTCAAGACTCACCGTGCGCAAAAGTGAGCCACATGTACGTCGACTTATGTATTCCATTAACGATGAAGTGCCGTGTTAAAAGCTCGATGGAGTAATCATTGCCGAAGCTGGATACGTTGTAAAGACCACTTTCAATCGTCGGGTTCCATCCCGGGGACTCTGAGATGTTGGCTCGAAGCATCTCGTACAAACCCTTGGTCCCAGCCTGGTGCCAGCAAGTTTCCCGATGGTGGAGGGCATCGATTTCATGCTTAAGAAAGCCTTCCACGTAATCCCTACTGAGGACATTACCCATATCCTGTAGCATTGACTCCCATGATGAGTTCATTGATTGACTCATATCCAGGCGCGTTGATAACAGCTTTTTCGTGTATGTTGAAACAGATGCTTGCTTCAGCGGAACTCGATGGATGAAGTGTAGGTGGCAAGGCACAGGCTCTGCTTTCGGCTGTGATCCAAGGCGTCTGTGGCGCCACGGGTCAGTGTATGGCGATATTGGTGGTGAGCAATGGTCTGCGAGATGCTACAAGAGAAAAAAAAGTGATGTCAACGAACTAACGAAAACGCATGATCTAGGTAAAAGGAGGATTTAAGGAGCTCTTTGGGTTTTGCACAGCCCTAAGCTCTCTCGAATCTTTACCTTTGCAGTGCGTCACACAGCTGAAACCGCCGAGACCCCGACCTGCAAAAGTTCCTCTAAGTTCACTGTCGACAGGGGTGGGCGCAAGGCAGCCCCTGGTCGTTTGAAGCCACGGAGTCGGCGTTTAAGCGTTTGCAACTGCCGAACTCACGAAACCACATTACGTACATCAGCGGCGGCGAAGCAGGATATCGAGCGTCCGCAGGAGGCAATCTCATCCTGGCTGACGGACGCTATCGCGTAGAGCATGCTCACCATGCTGTATCAACTACCAATTAAAAGTCGCGTTCCAGGGACTTCTTGGACGTGTTCCTGGTGTATCTCATAGCTGTTCAAGCTTCTCATCTCTCTTCTTCTCCTTGCCAGTCGAAGCACTAGCGACGAACTCATCCGGAGCAGCCTTCACCATGACAAGCGAATTCAGGCCAATACCGCAGCAGCCCCGGCTCCCCTTGCTGGGAAATCTTAGCAATATTAGCTGGGTTAGAGACCCCAATCTAGCCCTGAAGGATCTGAGGTTGACCACAGTGAAAGACTCCGGAGGCCTTCCTAGCGACCACCAGGCTTTTGGCCTAGGGTGTGTCAGTCTGATATAGTATCAAGTCTCATTTCTTATCAGTACCGGGCTGTCTGACCACTAGCATCAAAGATGCGGAAGAATGCGACCCAGAAGGTCTCCGTTAAGGGACTGGCCAGAATGAACTCCCACGACCTTATTCTCTTCCAATCAATCCTTGAAAACCATAGTTGGCCCCCTGGAAATAGGTCGCCCCTCGAGATTGTGGTAGCGTCGACGGCAAAATCGCTAGGATAAAAACATCGCTGGCACAACTTCGTGACAATGACATTTAAGTGGCAGCCATGTCCCTCGTCTTCTAAATGTTGGCTATCATATAAAACTCCTTTGTTAACAAGTTCAATGATCTCTATACCAAAATAATAATACTCGCTTAGTCTTAGACGCACTATGAGCTGATCGAGAATGGAATATTTCTATACAATATTGTAATCAAACGGGAAAACACTACTATTTACATAAACCCCTTGGAGATCGTCTTGGCTTAATGTAAATACATCTTCAGAGCTGCCTACGTCACTATCCATCAGACTCTTTTGGAGATTGTCATCGGCCAAGGGATGGAGAAAATGAGTGGTAACATGTATGCTTGCCTCCGAGAGTGCTGGAGGCTGAGAGCCAGATAGGGTAGCATCACAGATACTAGGATCAAGGAGTTCCCAAAGCATGCCCGATGGAACCGTTATCTTGGTTGCCTTGCCTGGCACGTCTTGTTGTTTGTCTGCGATAAACAATTTCAGCTTTCTGAGGCCATCGAGCTATGATCACCATCAGCACCAATCTTGAATAGCAGTTTGGTCATGAGCCCCATCTGACACTGTCGATGAGACGAAAACGAGCCGTCCTCTTCAGAACATACCTTTCGAGAAATATGTGGCCATGTAAATGATAACCGCTGGAGGAACATCTCGCATTTGTCCAAGTCCTCAACCGCTTTGCGAGAAACCTTGTTATCCTTGGCAAACTGATACAGCCACGGTATTGTGGCGATAGCTGCAACTATCGACCCGAGTAGGGGGTTGTAGATCTCAAAAGACGTATCTTTAAACATATCCACAAGCCAAACGACCCATCCTGTGTGTAGTAACGCTTGGTCGATCACCTGCTGGAGAAATAGTCGGGATTGGTAAACACCTTTCTTGCGCCGCAAGGCAACTAGGTGGATGAATGGGTGATTCATTAGTGCAAGCGAGGCATGCAGGGTCATATGCATTGTCAACCATGGGTGCCAATACTCAAGATAGCTGCATATCTCGTCTGATGATCTCTTGGACGGGAAGAGGTTTCTTAGCAAATGCTTGTGATGCAGTTGGGCCTCGTACTCGTATAGTAAGACGTTCAGTCTTGAGAATGTTGAGCCCGGCAGCCAGGGAGTTTCAACTTCACCCAGCCGCGTTCTGTGCAACAGAGAGGCGACTTTTCCCCATACACTAATCATCTCGACACAGTACCTGTTGATGCCCAAATCTTCGGTCGTTCCATCTGAAATATCGAGGTCCGGTGCATCGACTTGGTTGTTGTCGTATGGGATCGGCGGCGGCGGCTCGACACTTGGTGGGTGTTGGCTGGACTTGTCCATTTCCGGGGCATTCGGTACATGTGGAAAGAATATCGTCTCAAGCATGTAAACGCTCCAAAAACATCGGACATCAAGTTCGTTCGCCAACGAAGAACCGTGCCGATGAGGTCTGCGGAGACTATCGAGTCTGGCGGCGGCACCAGTGGTCATGCAAGCTCGTGAAGTGTCACCAGCTAAGTTTTGAAGCGTGAATGACAGATCAAAAACGGCGAATCAAATCCACATACCTGCAATGTTCCTCAAAGTCAATAGACATAATGCCTGGATCACCTCCAGTCTCGGGGCCCCGTCAAATGCGAGACGCATGGTAGCATCTGCTGCCAACCGATTATAAAAGCTAGCAGCCTCTACCTCCTCGCCGTGGTAGAACTCGTGGCTGGAGAACTTCAGCATAAGCGCCAAGAAACTGTGAAGGAGGAACTGAGGGAGAATGGCCATTCTTTCCCAAAGGTCGTCGGGGTGGAATAGTGGCAAAGGTTGAAGGTGGAGAGTAGTTTTGTAAATTTGCACGAAATGATTTAGTGCGTCTGGCGGGGGATCATAGCTAAGAGAATTATTAGTATTGTCATTTTAATAAATACCGTGTTGTTTCTTGAATGGATTTACCTGGTTTTAGTAAACTTGTTACAAGTCCTAATGGCATCCGGAACTTGGGCCACTGCCTCTGGCGAGTCAATGACGAGAGCAAGTTGGGAATTGCCAGCAGCGAGTGCCTGGTCAGGTTCTCCGGGTGTATTGTTGTCAGGCAATGGACTAGCATAGATATTAGTCTTCCTTTAATGTAAAAGGCGACCCTGTTTCGAAATAGCTGCAACATACCGCAACAGACCGGAGAGATCAATGAGCTTCGATTCCAGCATTTGGATACGATCTTTGGTAGAAAGCCTGGAAGTTCTATTAGCTCACAATTTGAATAGCTTGTTCATAGACCAACTGACTTTTTTGTAACTCCGTTAGAAGTCCCTCGTCGCGTCGATCGCGCTCTCGAGAGATAGACACATGAAAGGCCAAGTCGTTGACAAAATGAGCAAGTTGGCTTTTCCCCCGTGCATTTCGACTTTTTGCGGCTACATAGACAGATAGCATACATATACATCTCTTTGCGTTGAACCGAGGAGCGCGTGATGACTTACCGACATGGCTCACAGGCTTCTCGAGTTCGTGTCGTTCCGTGATCCATTGAACGTGTGCAAGCAGGGATTCCGGGGGAAACACTGAAAAAAAGCTCCGCTTCCGAGTCGAACAAACGAAGAAATCGTAGTGACCAAGTCAGGTGATCGGAGATTATCACGAAAAATCGATTCACCCGTTCACGTGATCTTCTAGAGAAACATCGGGAACAAGGCGGGAATTGAGAAAGCTCCATGAGACGGATTCTACGGCGTAAACTTGCTGCTTCCGAGCCGACATGATGGTGCTTAAATATGACTTGGGCACTCTCACCAGCCCAAACCGAATGCCATGAGTCAAGCTAATTTTCTTTGAAACCTCCATCTACCTCGTAAAAACCTCTCGATATTCAGGTCATGTCACCAACGGATACCATGAAGGCTGTTGTCTTCGACGGTGTGCTCCAGGTCTCCGTCCAAGATCGACCTATCCCCAAGAGTATGCTGCTCATCGAGATGTCTTTCCCTGTTCGTCTAACCCAAACACAGTACAAAACGACGACGATGTTATTATCAAGGTTCACATGACCGCCTTGTGTGGATCGTAAAACCCGCCTTCTTGGCCGCTTAACCTGGACACTCTTGCTAACCGTAACGCAGGGAGTTGCACGTTTACCGTGGCATAGAGCCGTCCACGACTGGCTACATCATGGGCCACGAGTTCACGGGTACTGTTGTTGCAGCCGGCCATGGCGTTAAATCTGTTCAAATCGGAGACAAGGTGGTCTCGCCATTCACTACCTCATGGTATCTCTCCGCTTTGTGGTTTGAGTCTCAACCGCTGACTCTCTTTGACAGCGGCACATGCTTCTTCTGCGTCAATTCCGGCACCGCTAGGTGTGTCAACAGCCAGCCATTGGGCTCAGAACGTCTTGATGGTGCACAGGCTGAGTACGTGCGGGTTCCTCAAGCGGACGGGACCATCATCAAAGCCCCAGCAACTATCCCGGACCAGGCCCTTATCCTCATGGCTGATATCTTCCCTACTGGGTACTTCGGGGTCAAGAGTGCCCTGGAAATGATGCCTCGCTTACGGACGCAGGATGCCACCATCGTTGTAGTTGGCTGCGGTCCCGTCGGTCTTTGCGCCATTGCTAGCGCCGCTGCTCTCCATCCTCGACATCTTTTTGCCGTGGACAGTGTCAGCAATAGACTCGACCAAGCCAGGAATCTCGGAGCAGAACCACTCAACTTTGTAGCAAACAAGACCGGGTTGAAAGACCGCATCGCACAGGTGACTAGCGGCCGCGGTGCCGATATTGTCGTCGAAGTCGTTGGACTTTCACCGGCACTGAGAACAGCTTTTGATCTAGTCCGTCCTTTTGGGGCTATTAGCAGTATTGGCGTTCATAATGCCGAGGTGTGTTGAAATCCTCCGGTGATCGTGTGTCGGTTGACACTGACCTTTGATAGATTCCATGGTCGGGTGCTGAGGCTTACAAGTACGTGTATCCAATTTTGTTAATAACGCAGGACTCTGATATCGGTAGCAAAAACATCCGTCTACAAATGGGGAGATGCCCAGTTCGAAGTGTCTTCTCTGAGGCGATGGATCTGTTGGTGGAGATACACCACTCTCTTGGGTAGGTCAAGTCCCTATTTCTTGAATCCGTTTTTGCTTGCAATTTCATTGTTGTTTTCATGAACAGAGTTGTTCTATATTCCTTTACATAATGTCTCATGTGTTCTTGGACTGGGCTAATGTGCTATTAAGATTCTTATTTGAAACCGTCATTCCTTTATCTAATGCCGCCGAAGGCTACGAGCTCTTCAACCAGTCAAAGGTACCGAAGGTTATCTTCCATACTGAGTCCATCTCATAACCTCTTGGGAGTATGTATCTACTACGAGATAGTTGAGAAAATCAGGCCTTACTCCACATAACAATATCAACTTCGGGGAGGGCTGGTTTACTTAGCTCTTTTATCGTAGGGTGTGAATTTCAGACTTACCGCAGGTGCTCGCTAACTTACGGAGTTATTATTGAAGCCCGGTCCTTGGTGAGATAACTATACCGATAGATAGCATCAACACCAAAATGGAAAAGATGCGGGCTTGGAAGGACGACAATAGGCAAGGTTTTCGGAAATAAAGAGTCAAAGCCGGAACGACCACCAGCTGGAGGTCGTATGGAAGCCCAAGCTAGAAGCTTCGTTCACCTAGAAACATTTCAGAGGCCCTGTATCCAGCCAAGGATGTTTTCTAATACACTTGGGAGTCGAGCTCACAAGGTTCGTGACCGAGATGAACTAGTTCAGGGCTTTGGATATAGAAGGAACTCTCTCAGTCTTTACCATGGTAGGAATAAAAGGGTTACCCTGCTTGGGTGCGAGAAAGGGTTGAGTTTTAAAATTAGACAGGAAGCATAACATTTCATTGTGACTACCTTCGATCACTTCCAAGCCTAACTTGTCTCCGATGTTTCCTACTACCAGGTGTCATACTCTGCCGCACCGCCAAGTCGAGTGATACCACTTTCCACAAAATTTCCATACAAAAAGGACCACCAAAAGATGTGGATTAGCCCACCCTATTCAGACTACCAACTTTATCCCTGAGCTCTCTCTGTAGCTTCATAGCCATGTTTAAACAACTGGAACATGGCGCGCAAGTCTTGAATAATTGCATCCGGTCGCTCCCAGGCAGCAAAGTGGCCACCCTTTACATGTTCGACTTCATACACTATTGGGCCAAGAGTCTGATTCCACAACTTGGACAACAGCACCAGATCGTTTGAAAACCGAGAAATGCCCAGTGGTACATCTACGTACTCTGCGGCTGCGGCAAACGCTGGTGGTTTGCTATGTTCCATGGCATAGTACACGTTGCTCGTTGCCTCTGGGCCTGGTGTTGAGAAGTAATAAATGCTAACCCAGGTAAGAATCTCTTCATCGCTCCATGGGTATTCGTCGCTCCACTCTCGAATCTTTTCATAGATCCATGCCAGGAGACCAACAGGACTGTCCCTCAGCGAGTAGCCGATGGTGAAGGGTTTTGTGGATTGCAGTTTATAGTATCCACTGCCCTCACTATAGAAGTCTCCAGTACGCTGTAGGCCTTTTTTCTCAGTCTCTGTGAGCAGCGTTGCCGAGGTATCTGCATGCAGCTCCGGATGGGTGTCTTTTGTCGGCTCTCTGGGTACGGGTGTGTTTGTATGACAAGCCATGCATCGTGAAGGACCGTACAGTTTGGCCATGTATCTCATAACCAAACATCCAACATCTCCAGCTTGGATCACTAACGTAACGTTAACATAACGTTATTGGTGTGTTTACCAAGCAGACGTACCGTAACGATCGTACCCGAGCTTTTGCATAAGTCTGTCATAAACTTCTGCATGATGTTCAAACTCAAAACCCTTCTGCAGATGCACCTTGTCAGTCCTATTCGACAGTCAAGACTCAGGCACGTACCTTGCTTGACGAGGAAAACCCAAAGTCAATCAGACTTGGTGCAACAACGTGAAATGCCTGACCCTCACTTGATTCGCCCTGCACCAGAGGATCGATGATCTTTGACACCTCGTAAAAGCTGCCGGGCCAGCCATGCAGGAAGAGGAGCGGGATGGCACGCGCCTGGATACTCTCCTTGTGCACAAAGTGAACGTCAAACGTCCCAAAGCCAGCTGTTTCGATCGGGACGGTAAACTGAGGCAATTGGTTTATACGTGCTTCAACTTGGCGCCAGTCGAAGCCTGACTGCCACACCATTGCCAGTCGCTCAATCTCGTTGACCGGGGGTCCAAGCTTCCACGAGGTAGATGTTGGATCATAGTTCTGACTGGGAAAGTCTGTCAAACCAAGTTTCTGGTTGAGCCGATCAATCCTGAAGTCGGGCACATGAATCTTGTAAGGCTTGATGTCTGACATGGTGGGTGACGGTGTATCAAAGTGAAGACAGGTATCAAGATGATGCGTGGGCAAGTTGAAGATGAACGTAAGAGTAGACTGAACAAGAAGGAAGGGTAGTCTCAGCTTTATATATTCATCCCAGACCCCCACATTACAGGTTTTCTTCGGCATTGCCCTGTGAACGTCAATATCACTTTGATGCCACGGCGATAACATGGTCAAAGTCCATCCAATCAACAACATGGACGCCAACACTCTGCTAGCCCAGATTCGGCATAGGATACGCTAGGGCCAATCATCTCGTCCGATTCGGGACCCACCCTGAGACCTCTCCTCCGTCAGCATCAACTTGGAGCCAGGGAGATTTTGATCATGCATGCCCTGCATCTTCCTACAATTTCTCAACGCGAATCAATCAGCTTGAGGGACTTTTGGGCTTGATTGAGAAACAGGTCCTTTGACCAAAACCCCGCTTCTACGGATCAACCGAGGCAGACTGACGTGCCCATGCAAGGGATGGTCATACATCCCAAGAGGCGGCAAGGCGCGCGAGGGGTCCCTAAAGTCAGGACTGGATGCAAGACGTGCAAGTATGTTCATCATAGGCGTATTTCAGACCAATAAAAGAACAGGCGTTGACCATTTCACAGAATCAGGCATAAAAAGTGTGATGAAGCAAGGCCGGCTTGTTCCCCGTGCGTAAGCACTGGTCGGCGTTGCGACTTTTCCACGTCGTCACATCGGCATCCTTCTCAACCAGCGCGCTTGGTCTTTGTATTCGAATCAATGACTACTCCGTCTCCTTTGATTTCACCTGTGTACGGAAACCCCATAAGAGAAGAGTTACCCTCGGCGCAGCTCGGCGTGCCTGCTCATCTTAGGCACCTTGACGGAAACGAGGCAATCATATTTGACTACTTTCGCTCTATCTGCGCCCAAGAGTTCTCACTATACTTCCAGTCACCCATCTGGGAGAGATTCGTCCTTTACGCAGCCCACGCAGAACCATGGGCATTTCACGCTGCTCTAGCTATAAGCGTACTGAGCAGACGGAGTTACACCCCATGGCACAACGACACTACTTTACAACCCGACTTTCCTACTCTTCACTACAACCAGGCTATACGGGCACTGAACCAGCGCTTGGATAGAACAGTCGAAAGTGCCGAACTTGCCGTCTTGGGGAGTGTTTTGTTTATCAACCTAGAGTTCTTACGAGCTCATACCCTAGAGTATGAACCAAGTAGGGTAAGCGGGCCGAGTCTAGTAGGCATTCACCTCCATGGAGGACTTGCAGTCTTGAGGAATCTTGGAGACATGCAGGGACGCCACCTGTCTCTAAACGCGCAGCATCTAAAAGTCGCGCTTGAGGAACTGCACTATCAAGTCGAACAGTTCAAGGTCTATCAACAACAATAACGAAGAACTCGTTTCATTATCAATAATTGAAACCATTTCATGGCGCGCATTTTACTTTTGACTGAGGGGCATTTATCTCAGTCTACCTGGCTGTCATCATGTAGGACTTGGAACTGGCTCGCACTTCTCAGGAACTCCATTGCCGATTGTTGAACAACATTCCTTCTTAGCCTTTGTCGTTGGTAAAGAGACAGATAAGGTGCGTTGTTCAATCGACGAAGGATAGCAATGAAGAAGAAGAAATCACTTAGTTCTATTATATACCTCCCCTCTTACTCTAAAGCTACTTCTTAATAACAAGGCAACGAATTCCTACCCAATCTCATGGTCACACTTAAACCCTTGTTAGCCTTGACCATAGTATCGCCATGAAAGATCACCAGCAGTGATCTTATCTAATAAAGCTAGATTCTTGAGTGTCCCTAGAAGCATTTGCGGTGAACAATAGACGGGCCAGCTTCGTCGTATTCTTGCTTGGTAATCCACATCTGCTGAAAGGTTGAAAGAGAAGCAAGAATAGAGCCTCCAATCCACACTGAGTACTTCCGTTCAGGAGGAGCAACAATCTTGACTTTCATCGACGAAGGGGCAAAGCCGACGATCTCCTTACTCATCCGGTCGGCAATACCTGGGTACATGGTTGTACCTCCAGACTAAATGGTCGCACATGAAGTCAGTAAGCTGTCGCCGTACGGGGAATACTGGGATCAAACCATGATAATGTTCCCATAGAGGTCTTTCCGTATATCAACGTCGCTCTTCATGATGGCGTTGAAAACCGTCACATGGATGCCACCTGTTTCTAATCCAATAACGCCAGGCTGGAAGAGGGCTTCGGGAGCACGGAAGCGCTCATTTCCGATTGTGAGTACCTGTCCATCTGGCAGCTCATAAGTCTTTTCTAGGGCCGAGCTTTTCGACGCCGCCTCGAGCTCCTGGTCAAAGTCCAGGGCCACATAACAAAGCTTCTCCTTAATATCGCGAACAATCTCGCGCTCGGCGGTGGTGGAAAACGAGTAGCCCCTCTCTGTCAGAAGCTTCATGAGATAGTCGGTCAAGTCGCGCCCCGCCATATCGATACGAGAGATAGCGTGCGGGATTGCAAACCCTTCGTAAATTGGTACAACGTGACTAACGCCGTCGCCGGAATCAAGAACAATGCCAGTTGTGCGACCAGAAGCATATAGAGATAATACAGCCTGAATAGAAACATAAAATGCTGGCGAATTGAATGTTTCGAAGAAGATTTGTGTCATCTTCTCTCTGTTCGACTTGGGGTTGATTGGGGCTTCAGTTAGGAGGGCAGGATGCTCCTCGGGAGCCACGCGAAGCTCATTGTAAAAGGTATGATGCCAAACCTTTTCCATATCGTCCCAATTGGTAACGATGCCGTGTTCAATTGGGTACTTGAGCGTGAGGATGCCTCGCTTTGACTCTGCTTCGTCGCCGACGTAGGAGTCTTTCTGACCCATCCCGATCATGATTCTAAACAAAGTTAGTCATGTCAACTCAAGGAACAAGACGCAGCAATCTTCAAGATCTGGTCATCTCGGTACGGGTCCACAGTCTCTGATCATGTGTCAGTGGGGCAGACTCGTCCTTACCCGTGGTGACGTGGGCGACCAACGATGGATGCTAGACGAAAGTTAACGATATCTTTCAAGAAGGGAGTGGCTCAAGGATTCAACTTACGGAAAACAGCGCGAGGTGCATCATCACCCGCGAAACCTGCTTTGCACATGCCTGACCTAAGACTCGATGTTTAGTTCCTGAGATTCAAGCCGCCCAGCTGCAACCCGCCAACATACCCATTGTCGAGAACGAGAGCGGCGAGGTCTTCTGGAAGTCTGGTAAGTAAGGTTTATAGGAGGATAAACATAGAACAAGGCTATCACTTGCCATCCATGACGAAAAAGCTCCGATGCAACCCAAGTTGGGGGGGTTGTGTGAGACAAGGCTTGTGGACAAGAAATTTGGGGTTTGGAGTGGACTGGACTGGGTAATGAGAACACATCCTACAAGCATGCTACTCTTATGATACAGTCATCCTTTCCCAGCCCCTTTCTTTGCCGTATCACAGGAGGAAGGGATATGGGAAGCGAATGAATCCTCTCCACATCTCGGTACAACGGAGGCCGCGGGTCCGTGGCACCACCCAAGCGCTGCAGACTAGGAGCCTATGGACGCGCGTTGTTGGCACTATCGGCACTTGATTGTTGGTAATCTGTGGTCATAACGCATGCAAACGCAGCAATACTAGTATAGATGAATCCATTTCCGAGACTAGCGTGCTCATCAGAGCAAGTCGTGCCGGTGATTTGTCTCTAGAGTTGTAAGGTCACAGGTGTTTGCAGGTTCAATTCACGACCACATCGTGTTTTCCACGCCAGGCCCAGCTGGAGATTGGTCGTTCTCGATTTCAATGCTGGAGTTGTTGAATGGCTGTATTAAGTGGTGGCTCAAACACTACTTCTGCGCTTCATCCACAACTCCCATCTCATCGTTGGTCCAGTTACCCAGGAGAGCCGAGAAGTTGTAAGACTCATAGTTTGAAAGCTGTTCCAGCATGCCCTCTCCGAAAATCCCCTCAAAAGTCTCCAGCTCGGATTGAGTGCCTGAGTCGGGATCATTGGAGAGTTGCAGCCCTCCTTCTGGGTTTTCCAACCTTGTATCATTCACTACCAAGGCCCGGCCGAGGCGAGCGAACGTGGAACAGACCTTGAACAGGTCTTGGCAGCTGTTTGAGACGATAGAAACCTTTTCCAAAGCCGCCACGACCTCGTCTAGCAGGGTGAGATCCTCCAAGCTATCGGCCGAAATGGCGTGGAGGAAAACGGCAATGAACGGGTTTAACGATGACTGATGAAGAACCCTAACGAGCGTGTCAGAAAAGAAAAGCTGAGAAGAAAAGGCAAGGGAACCAACCAGCTTGCATATTCACCCTCTGATACCAGTCCAGGGCTGTCGGCTGTTTGATAACTAGAGAAGCATGCAAGGTGGCATCGCAAACCAGCTCGGGCTGCCTGAAGACACGCTTGACTAACGCCAGCTTCTTCCTCTGTGGTCGGTGCTTTAATCAGGATCAAGGTCATTGTGGAATAGTACATGATGTCCCAGCTCCTTTGTGAAAGCTCAAACACTTGAGGTTGTTTCATCTGAGTTGAGTCAATCTGCATCAGGTCAGCATGGCTTTACCACACCTGTTATGACTAGACATAGTTTGCAGCTCACCTCGCAGAGCTCTGCATACCAAGATTGCAACTCGGCCGAAAACAGGTTGATCGTTTCAGCTTGCTGACCCGGCTGAGCATTTCGTGCTACGGCCGAGTAAAGCCGGTCATAAACTCGGCCCTGGAGCTTGGCAAATTTGATGGCCATGATCAAGAGCTGATCCCAAGGCCTGACATCAGGCTCTGGAGAGCTTCTAGGATTCCAAGCATCCACTTCGGAGTCTTGGAGATACGAGGGGCGGCCCTGGAGAAGGGAAATATTTTTGTCGACAGTGTATATATACCAGAACAAACGGCGCATTTGATCGGCTCTACAAGATTGGTACTTCCCGTATGTTGTTTCCTGGCAGTAGCCGAGCATTCGACAATGGCTCGCTGCGGCTGCCAGGAGCGTACAGCATAGAAATGGTTTTCCTTCTTCTTGAGCTTTGGCAATCTAAGTGAAGTTTGGCGTGAGAACTTGACTGGGATGATCCGATGCTCACTACTCACCCCTAAGGCCAAGCTGAGTACATTTTCGAAGCAAGGGGTAGCTAGAATTTGGTATGTTTGAATCCCTTGGTTGAAATTCTTCTCGCAGGTGGACACATGTGCTTTCAGGTCGTACTCTTGGCCTAGAGGATTTTCAAGGAAAATGAATTCTTTGAGCAAGCAATGCAAAATCCCGTACATTGCCGTAGCTTGACCAAGTGAAAGAGGTGCTGTAGTGTAATATGCTTGTCGACAGAGAGTCTCGATTAAGGATGGATCACTTATGATGAATGAGCAAAGAAAAATTGGTCGGTTGACTGCAGCTGTTAGTAAAGCACCTGTTTTTATGAGCCACGCATGATTCCCCCCCATGTCTTCTTGGCCCAGTATGAAAACAGAGATAGTGTGCGTCTTACCCCGTATTTGTCGAAGAATGGAGACGACCAGCCCTGATGGAAGAAGATCCATTGCTGGTTGGTTGTTAGATGTGGCACTTGCAGAAAATCGATAATCCTCTGCTGAAGCACGCAAGTCTAAGGGCTGCAAAAGATTGCTTAATTGCCTAGTTAGGCAATCCATGTTGTGTTGAGTGTGGACGCCACTAGCAACAACCTTGGACTGAGAGATATCGCTAGCCTGGACAGCATGATTGTGAAAGGATGAGCTGCCCTCGTACACATGAGTGTCGTCGACCACAAATGGTCCGTGTTGGTCGTTTCTAGTGGGTGTGTTGGAAGAGGGATTCCGCAAGTCAGGCGTGGTGTTGGTATTGTTCAGCTGGGTTTGAGCTGAAAAGAGACGATCATGCAGGTACTTGACGCGCTCCTCCCTAGTGATCTGTCAGTCAGTAGGTTCATCCAGGTGATTAGTACGTCATACAGTTGGGCTATTCTGTCCCGTTTAGGACCGCTGTCTGTTCTAGAATTGACAACTTGGCATGCAAGACCAGCGGTGCGGCAGTTTGAACAAGGGTTTGAACGATCACAACGAATCTAAACCAGGTTCAGTCAAGGCCGCGTTTGATGACGGGTACCATCATACTATACCTTGCGCATCCTACATGCTTCGCACTGGGAGTCATTAGCTCTAATCCTTTCTTGGCACGTGGATAAGTTCCTACCGCTCGGGAAACCTGTGCGAGCCGCCTTCGGCGCTGCTGGAGCGTTTCTTCGGCATCCATCGTCAACTGCTGGGAGACTCTCGCCGATCTCGTTCGATGCCAGTTGCAAGAATCGCAAATGTCTGAGGGGTTGCTAACAAACAGACGCGTTCGGAATTTAGATGACGCGGAGCCGCGGGCCCGCGGGCCCGGGGGTCCGCGCCCCCAGAAAAGCCGGTCTCTTGGCACGGATCAGTCTCGCACGCGTCGCGACAAACGCCCGGGTCTGGTCCACTTTTCGGTGACACAAGTACCCGCGGCAACGCGGAAGAGACGTGCGCTTGATGAGCGAAGAGACCCATCAGGTTAGAGGGGGTCTCCTGGTCGGCTCGCATGGAGCCGTGGAAACTTTGAAAAGGCTGGCAAAGAGTGGCATGGATTCAAAGAGATTGTACCACATGAAGTGCCAAGCTATGCCACAAACTATTTATACGGTATCACCAATCGTCCCGACTATATTCATCCTTTAATGTTTTTCTGTGGGCGACAACATTGAAAGTTCTCATGCGCTATAGCTTCTATCTGAATTATTCCAGAGCGGATCTGGCTTCAGTACCTCAGCTCGATCAAGCTGATTAAGGTCATTGATATTCCCGAATCGAGCACAGAACTTCTTGCTTAACAACTATTATTTGCATTTGTTTCCAAACTAAAATCATGTCCGTAAGTACTACATTACTCCACGTCCAGCAGCGTTCCCTCTGACACGTAGATGGCAACAGATCCCTTCAGGGTAACTCTTCCTTGTTTGACCCACTCTTCCCCCCCCACTCTTTCTGACAACCCCAGTGTAAAAATCCAGGACGAGTGTATCGCTGCGGTTAACGAACTCAGGTCCCGAAGAGACGCAGCCAAGCCTCGCTTCGTCATCTTCAAAATTTCAGATGATGAATGCGATGTTGTCGTGGAGGAAGTCTCACCAGAGGCGGACTATGAGCTTTTTTTGACGAAGCTATCATCTGCCGCGGATCACAAGGGGAAGCCCGCCCCACGTTATGCTGCCTACGATGTTGAATACGACCTTGGTGACGAAGGCAAAAGGTGAGGAAAATGTGCCTATACGCATCAATCATGCTAATCTTTCAGAGTCTCAACTGTCTTCATCGCCTGGGTTCCTGCTGGCACATCGATCAAGGTTGGTTCTCTACTTGGTATATATGCCACTCGCCACTAACAGAACGTCAAGTCTCGCATGCTCTACGCAAGTACTAAGGAGCAACTGCACAAAGCTCTCAACATCGGAGTATCAGTCCACGCTGACGATCTGGATGATATTGAATGGCATACTGTCGTCAAGCGAGTTAGCCGAGGCAGGGCATAGCGTCGGAACCTTCTTTTCTCATTGTAATATCTATGATTGTATTACTTCTAGGCTTACTATGTCTTCAACTTGCTTTTTGCGGAGGTATTAGAATGTCCTGTATTGTTAAAAGTTCATTTGTGATGTTCTACAGATAGTTGATTTGTTAATTGAATCAGGCTCGCTGAGTTTTGGAGCGTGCTCATTCCTGAGAGCCAACTTCCCCACCACAACTTATTCTACATTACAATGGAATATTTTGCTACCGGACCTCATGGCCCTGACGTTGCCTTTTAGCTGCTTCATAATAAACTTGAAAAATGATATCAAAAAATCTTAATATTCAATATTAAGGACTAGACCTTCGGGTCGGGCACGAAGAAAAGAGAACATCAGGCAGTTGTGAATCAAGCTAGGGCACCCCAGCGCCTCTTCATTTCTTAGCTGCCCTGCAAATAAAAAAATCTTTCCCCTTTGACAAATACGCGACTCTGCTGTCACATATTCCGTAATATTGTTCGACATTAAAACACCATTTTGCAGCGTAGGGAACGGCAACCCCGGTGCCGGTAGCAACGAGTAGGAAGGCGGCCTGGATGCTAACTGTGTTAGTTAGCCAGTCGACTAAACGCCCGTTGAACTAACTTACTGTGTTAGGTTCGAGGGCTTCTTTTTTTACTGTGGTCTTGCTCGTCTTTCATAAAAGGGGCAATCAATCCAGTCAGGTTGATCCCCAACAAGATGCAATGGCGTCACGGCCCTGGTGGATGGTTCTAGTGATGTTGAAACCTCAAGGCCAGCATATGTTGCAATGGCCTGCTTTGGTAGCTCATACGTGTATGTGCACGCCAGTTTCGGTAGGTTGCATCTAGCGACTCTATTCTCCAATACCGCTGGCTCTGGGTCATTCGAGGGGACTGCTTCGGGAAAGCACTCATAATCGATCTTTCGCTCCCCCGGTTGATGAAAAGGAGTCTCCGGTCGTGATAATGGGGTGTTGGTCGGCGTAGAAACCGGAGTCGCCGATACGGACATGGTGAGGCCCGACGAGTCTGTCAATGGCGAAATAGCGTCGTCATGCCCAGACATTGACATGCAAGAGCTACAATGTTAATGCAGTGTCAGTTGCCTCGAGGAAGGTACGCATTTGCATGACCAGGATGTATTTTCAAACGCACCTAGTGTCCATCTCGGACTGCCCTTTCTTAGGTTGAGATGAGCGAAGATCACCAAGAGCACGTGAAGACACTCAACTCTTGGGGTGGCTGAGCTGCATTGACAATGTCCTCGTTCTCTCATTTATCAAGGCCATGGACGAGCTATCAAGCTCGAACCACGCTATTTGCCAAGTAAGCTCGGCCTCCAGGTAGTTAGTCGAGTCCGTTTGAGGCCGTTGCCTCACTGAGGCGTGGCTCGTCATTGGACGAAATCCCCCGAGCCGATAGCGAGAACGAGAACGAGGCAGGGAGTGCTTGGTCCTTGCGTGCCCCTCAACGCTCTGAGAAAGGCAGAACCCCAAGGCCCTGTCTGCACTCTGGCCCAAGGCATTCAACATTGCTGTCTTCTCACTCTTCTCTTCCTTCCACAGATTTACGTTTGAATCTTTGTACCAAAGGCTTGAGGAATTTCGTTCCTGGCTCCGGCAGCAGTACAAATGTGACTTCCGTGAATCAAACTAACGCTGTGGCCTGTCGTTCTAGTTCAGAGTTCAGATATAGCAGTTAGTTGGAAAATCAAGTGTCCCGAAATAGTATTGAAAATGAGAGGAGCAAAATCAGGACTAGAGGCCGTGGGAAACGAGAACGACTGCGAGAACGAGAATCAGGGAAACTGGGACTTGGTTTCGCTCCTGTGCTCTCCAACGCGGCATTGTGACAAGGTCATAAGAGAGCGAGTCTCAACTCTCTGTTTAGTTTTACCACGAATCGTTCCGTCAAAATCTTTACTCAAGATGAATCCGAGAACGAATAGCTGTGGATAATTTTGAGGCTATGTACTGAGTCGCCCTGAGCCACGCAAGCCCAGCCCATAATGTGGTCGTGAATGCTAGGGGAACTGGACAAAGCAGAGAGACTGTGCTGTACCAGCTTTTGGTTTATAAGCTCCTGGGACCCTCATTGCAAGTTATTCAATTCCTCGTCCAGTACCAGTCTCTCACTTCCATTGAGCAAAATGCGTCAAACGTCTCTCCTTTGCGTTCTCTCTCTTGCTTCGGCGGCTTTGGCGGCCAGACCTTTCCTCAATGAACCCGACACGATGTATGTTGACTGGATATTTCTTCGTGTACGCCTACCGGATTTCGGGCTAACAAGGGCAGGATTGACGAGTCTTTCGAGACCTTCCCCATCGCCAACGGGAACCTACCAGGCCTCCCTCGAAATCTTGGCCTTCCGGACTTTGACTGGGCCGCGAGACAGTCGATGAACAACTCTGCATACACTCGATACCGTCACGGCTCGGGCGGCGAATGGTCTTACAGGAACAACCTGGAGGTGTTTGAGCGTTACCGATTCCGGCCTCGAGTCATGGTTGATGTGACTGACATCGAGCCTTCTATGGAGTTTGTCTTCTCTGTCCCCATGGGAAGCCAAGTAATGGATGCTAAATGCAGCCTAGGACTACTATCCTTGGTCATAAGTTTTCTGCGCCCTTCTTTATCAGCCCATGCGCCACCCCAGGTCTCGCTCATGCTGAGGGCGAGATCGGACTGCTTAAGGCGGCAGCGGAGCAGGATATCCTCTACATCGTGAGTTTCTGATAGCCTACATCAATACAGGAGGGGACACTGACTGAAAACAGCCTTCCTTCGCTTCCAGCGTACCTTTGGAGAAGATTGCGGCAGCCAGGCCCCGTGGAGACCAGGTTCTTTTTCAACAGGAATGCAACCCCAGCCCTTCTCTAAAATCACTATGCTAATAACCCAAGAGATTTACATATCGAATAACAAAACCGCAAATAGTCTGCTTTTCCGACGCATCGAGAAAATGGGAGCGAAGGCCATGGTTCTGACCGTGGACTCGACTGGTGATCGCACACGGCATCGTGCCCTTCGCTTTGAGGAGAACACGAACTAGACTCGCTCCGCAAGTTACATCCTAATGACTTGGGTCATTTACAGAGACCTGCAGAAACTTACAAATCTTCCCTTTATTCCCAAAGGTATCCAGACCGTTGAAGACGCGGTACAGGCCGTTGAGGCTGGTGCCCCAGCCATTTCCTGTCTAACCATAGAGACCCTAACCCTAAGAGGTCGTGCTCTTGATGGCTCTCCTTCTGCTTTCGAGGTGGCTTTAGAGTTACATAAGAAAGCGCCCCAATTTTTCAAGAATATCGAGGTTTATGCCGATGGCGGTGTTCGCTATGGGCCTGATGTTCTTAAGCTTCTTGCACTTGGTGTTCGAGCTGTTGGCCTCGGCCGGTCATTTATGTACGCCAATCTTTATGGCGCAGAAGGAGTTTCTCGTGCAGCCATGCTCTTGAAAAGGGAGATCACGACTTCTGCTGCTTCTCTTGGAGTTGCAGACTTGAAGAAGATTAACTCGAGCTTTGTGAGTTGCGGCTCATGGGCCATAATGATTTTGATTTGCTAACAGGATTGAAGTTAGAACTGTCGCCAAACGGATGGTACAGCTAGGCCGACTACGAGAGGGACGACCTTAGGAGGGAAGCGGGGAGTGGTCATGCCTTTTGTTGGGCTCTTGAATCTGGGCCGGACTACGGGACTTTCCTTTTGTGTTCTTTCTTGGGTCTTTTTGTTTCTCTACCATTTTTCTTTCATCACCATGTGTCTTCTGCACGGAGCACAATCATAGATTACAGTACCTTTTGAAGATATGGATCAATCAACCCATCACCCCACAAGTCGGCATAATCAATACATTATGGTATCACTCTCTCAACTGGCACCAATATCCTCGGAACCACGGTTCTGCCTGCACAAGCTTCTTTCCATCTATACCAGTACCACAATTTTACCCAAGGCCTTATTCTCCTCCAAAAACTTGTGTGCATCTACAATATCATCCAAACTGAAAGTCTTGCCAATTCGCAACTCCAGTTTTCCATCTTTGATCTTCCGCGCCAGATTATCCAAAGGTGTCTCCATGAACTCCTTTGGCCCACCACTGTAAGCAGTGAGATAGACTCCCGAGGGAATAGATTCCATCGGATTCCAGTTATTCAACGCCCACTGGTTGCCCACTATGCCAGACATGCAGACAATGCCACCTTCCTTTGCGCACTGCATCGAGTCGTCCAAGGTCAAAGTTCCAACTAGCTCCAACACCTTATCAGCCCCTCCAGGCCAGATGTTTAACACCTCTTGTGCAATTCTTCCTGTGTCGACCACCACCTCTCCTACACCATGCCGTTTCATGAGGTCAGCGACGTCCTTGTTGGTCCTTCGCGTCGTAGCCATGACCGTTGCCCCATGTTCAGCAGCAAGTGAAGCAGCAGCGAGACCGACGCTTGTTGTTCCTCCACGGATAAGGAGCTTATCGCCTTTGCCCAGCTTCAGTGCTTTAAATAGCGATCCCCACGCGGTTTGTAACATCTCTGGCATTGCACCGAGGGTGATCCAGCCGAGCCCGTCAGCTACGTCCCGCGGGATGGCCTGCTCGTTATCCACTGACACACAGGTATATTCTGAGTATCCGCCATCAAAAGCGCGGCCTAGACCTCCCATTGCGGTTGCAACAACCTCGCCCTCGAGAAACTCTCCACCTGGTGCTGCCGCGACTGTCCCGACAGCCTCGATGCCAAGGACACGGGGAAACTGTACACTAGGAGAGTGGCCCTGGCGGGTAAAGAGCTCGGAGCGGTTGAGTCCAAAGGCCCGGACTTGGATCAGGACCTGGCCCGGATTTGCTACCGGGGTTGGGATGTCTTCTAGCCGGAGGACTTCGGGGCCGCCGGGGGCGTGAATGACGGCTGCTTTCATGATAGATGGAAAGTAAAGGGGCGCTGCAGCTCGATTTGGCAGTCTCGTATTCTCAATACTTCTTTGACATGGGCTGTTGCTGAAGAGTTACAGCAGCTCCTGGCAGGAGGTTGATGTGATGACGACCAAAACCCTCGGGCAGGGATCTTGTGAAGTTTATTTGTCATCAATCCTCTTCATGTGTAGTCGCTTACAAGCTTATAGATAATCATTGGTAATCAGATGCCTCACACATGCACTATACCTGAGTCCAGTATTGGGTTTTAATGCCGTCATGGATGGATAATTATGTCTTTTGCTGTTGTGGCCGATGACCTCTTTTAGAGTCTTCGTTGATAATAATAATAAAGTACCTACCTAGGTAGTGTAGCTTACCTACCTACCTACTATGGTAATGACAATCTGGGGAACGCGGTAATATCTCGCTTGATATGCGTGGTTTAACTGAGCCAGCCTTCAAAGGGACTAGGGCTATTCTGATAGAAGGTGAAACCCCTTTCCCTTAAACCAACAACGTCTCACATTATGGCCTGGATGGGGGACGAATTGGAGTATCTACGCGAGTTATACACGCGTAACTCCAGTTACCCAGTTTGCCATTCCAAGGCCATGCTGGGATTAAACCAAGCGCGAACCGTGCCAACGATATTTTGAGGAGCAAAGCCAGGCTTTCTGCGTTTTACATTGACAAGGCAGTTGCAAACCGAGCCCGCTTTATTCGTAAGTGGCCTGTCAAACCCTGAACTGCCGGCTGGGGGAAACTTGACTTGTCGATCTCTGGACCCCTTGTCAGTTGTTCGGCAAGAGCAGGGGTGTGTCTCATTCGGAGTAACATGTCCGGGGGAAGAACGTTACAAGCACAACACACCATTACGGCGCTGGCAAATCCTTCTAACCAAAGGAGGAAAGCCAACAGACGGGGAAGCAACCGGATGGCCATCTGGCCAAACTGTCAGCGTGTAGAAACAACCCAGGTCCGGATCCGATGCGGCCGCCGGATGGACCAACATGCATATTTGTGTCGTTTTGATGTTGAAAAGGGGCATCTGTCCCAGACAAACACTTATGGATGTCGCTAAGATTTTCTTGGTGCATCAGTTCAATCCCTCCGGCTTTATTCTGCCACAATTCGGCAACAAGCAACAATGACGATCACCCCAGAGCCCCTGCTTAAGCAGCCTGCGTTCACTCCGACGCGCAAGATGCGCGTCGTGTGCATTGGTGCAGGCTTTGGCGGTCTGATGATAGCTGACAAGGTCCAACACGAACTAAAGCTCGAGGACGAGATTAACTTGACCATTTATGACAGGAACGCGGACATTGGCGGAACCTAGTTCGAAAATACGTATCCTAGTGCAGCATGGTAAGTAGTGTCTGTCTTCATAGCCGAAAGAGCTGCACTGACGAGGAACGTTGGCAGCGACGTTCCTTCCCATAAGAGATTGACAGAGCGACCATTGACAAACCGAGCGCGGGCTGATTCGTTTCAGATTCCTACATCTTTCCCTTTGAAGGCAACCCAGACTGGTCCAAGTTCTACGTGGATCAGAAGGAGATTCAAGCCTACATAAAGCGTACTGCAGAGAAGTACAACCTTAGCAAGCATTTCCAATTGAACACAACTATCCAGGAGACTGTATGGGATGAGGGATCTGCCAAATGGAGGATCAAGCTCGAGCAGGCCGGAGAGCTGAAAGAGGATGAGGCCGGTTTCCTTATCAACGCCTCAGGCTTTCTCAAGTACGCACAGCCTCTGCATATGTCCACGATCTGCTGACTGGGGTCAATAGCAAGTGGAAGTGGGCGGACATCGAGGGGCTTCATGACTTCAAAGGAAAGCTTTTACACAGCGCGCGATGGTATGTTGAGGGCCCGAGTCTGAAGGAGACTTGACTAACTCACTACCTCGGGAACAACTCTTACCAATGGGAAGGGAAGAAGGTGGCAGTGATAGGGAATGGAGCCTCCGGAATCCAGCTCGTCGCGACCATGCAACCCAAAGTCGAGAAGCTGGTCAACTACATGCGACAACCAACCTGGATCTCGGCCAACTTCCTTGGAGACAAGACCCCAGAAGGCGTCAACTTTACATACTCGGAGGAACAGAAGAGAACTTGGCGAGAAGACCCAAACGCCCATTACCTCTACAAGAAGGATCTGGAGCAACCGTATGTGTCTCGACTCCATGCGTACAGCGCGACGCTAACAAGACGATAGGCTGAATGACTTCTTTTTCACCATGTGTCTCGATAACCCCGCGCAGGTCATCTTTCAGGGCTACTGCAAAAACCGTATGCACGCGTCATTAGCCAATGCACCAGACCTTGAGAAGCGAATTCTCCCAAACTTCAAAGCGGGATGTCGCCGCATCACTCCAGGCGACAGTTACCTCGAAGCCCTACAAGAGCCAAACTGCCGCGACTGCTGGGATCCCATTGAATGCATCACAGAGAAGGGTATCAAGACAACTGCTGGTGAGGAGGAGTTCGATTTGATCGTCTGCGCCACGGGCTTGATAGCTCTCGGCTGCCGCAGTGGGAGTTGGTTGGCCGTGACGGCGCGACCCTGGAGGAGATGTGGAAGGATGACCCGAAAGCCTTCTTTGCAACCCAGGTCGAAAATCTTCCCAATTACGGCATGATCAATGGCCCGAACCCCGCCGTCTCGCATGGCTCGGTTCTCCAACAGATGTCCTGGGCTGGTGACTATCTACTTCGCTGGATCATAAGGATGAACCGCCACGATATTAGGTAAGACACCTTCTTCTAGGAGGAACTGGTTATTGTTAACCAAATGCACTTGTAGGACTCTTGCTGTCAAGAAGGAGGCCGTTGAGGATTACAACCAGTACGCACAAGAATTCATTAAGCTCACCGTGTGGTCGGGCGAGTGCCGCACACTATACAAGAATGGCCGCAGTGTGGGAAAGGTGACGGGTCTGTATCCGGGTTCACTGGTGCACTGCCAGAGAGCCCTTGAGGAAATCAGCGGAGAGCACTTTGATATCACTTGGCGGTCCAGGAACCGTTTCCGATGTCTTGGTAAGAGATCAGCTGAGACTGATGAGAATGGTGTTGGGGATTTGGCACCGTATTCAGCAAGTACTCGCCAGTATCGAAGTAGGATGTTGCTAGCGGGTTCACTTGGGAGACGTAACTTGAGATTATCTACCGTCTCTTCAAGAATCACAAGTCCAACATCCATTCAGTAGCACAGTCTCCATATCCCAGCTAAACACGCTTGCCCATCCCAATCATCGCTTCACTACCTACAACACTACCCGTCGCAGACTAGCAAGTCCTTGCCCATAAGCAGCCTAGGGCGATGAGCTACTCAAAGAAGCCACATTCTTTCTTAAACTCCGAGAGCCAATTTGGATTATCGGCTGGAGTTTGATTCCACATGTCATCGCTATTGTTGAGATGTTAACCAGTGTCAAAATCGGTCCGAGTAGTATTGTCGGTTCACATACCTATCGTACATAATCCAGCGCGCTTGGAACTGAAGCTCTTCATCCGTTGGAATATGCTGATTCGGATTCAGCGGAGACATGACGCTTGCGACAAAACGTGACAGATCCCTTGTCAAACCTCTATACATATTTCCGTCGTTGAGCGACATCACCCTTTGTTCTTGCACTCTCACATTGGCCCTATCCGGAAGTTGGGTAGTCCTCATTGGGTTTGTGGTGGCATCATTCGTCTGGGTGTCTTTTTCCATGCCCAAGCTTCGAATATCCATAAGCCCAAAATCAATGCCGAGATCATTACTGGTGTTATCGGGACATAGGCTAGCTTCAACCGTAGGCAGTCCCATGCGAAGGCGAAATGGAGTCAACCAAGTCGTTGAGCGAAAGACCAACCCGATCAATAAGTTGGCGAACATGGGTGAAGCATTGGGTATGTGATTGATGATGGAACACGCCTCTCGCTGAAGCTCATCATCACTTATGTCCAGATTCAACATCTGTAGCATAGCGACGTATTGCTGTAGGGAAGCCTCAAGTGTGCAGTCCTCGAAGATATTACTTTTGCCATGAATCCTCAGGTCAGTGAATCGAGACCTAGCAGCACTTTTCATTGGCCTCATCTGTGCCTCCCTGGCGATGTCTTCAGCTCCCATCAAAAGATCGCGTAACCAGGATGAGGCATTGGGTTGGCAATGCGTATGCAGCATTTCGGCCCCGAAGATGATAGAGCAGGCTTCCAAGTGTAGAAGCCTTTCGGGGGGTACGCATTGATTCATGTCGACATGGTTTGAGAAGAAATAATCCAGCTCCAACTGGAGTAGATCAAACGCGTTGGTGGAACTGTATGGTGCTCCCTGCTGTGTTGTAAATGGTAGTGGTGAGTTTCGCTCGTATTCTATGAGATCTTGCGTCTGCGTTAGCAACAGCAGTCTCGGGCATGAGTTAAAGGAAGAATATGACACACATGGAGGCATCGAGTTCTCCACCATCTCAAGGGTGCCTGAGTCAAATCCCCAATTTCCCCTCCAATCAGCCATGGTCTTGCCTTCTCGAAAGTGTTCCGCTAAGTGGTCCACTCGTTCAGTCCACGTCGTCATGCTAATGTCGCAGAATCCGCATCGTGATTTTACATTATCGCACTCTAGCTTCCACCCCTCCATGGGCCATTTCATGAACTGAGAGTCGTGGACGAGCCGGAGGTGCTGCCTCAAGTGATCCTTTCGGTAGAAAACCCGCTCTTCTCTATCTCTCTCACGGCAGAACTCATAGTTGTGAGCCTCAGAATGAACACTCCCTGGGTTGGGAAGACCGCAGAATACACATGTGGGTTCTGATTGTTGGTTGAGAGTGGATGGTCCAGATGGTGAACACTCCCATTGTTCGAGGGATAGGTGCAACGTCTTCTCGTGTCGTTGCCAGGTATGTTTCGTTTTGAACGTTTCCGTACAGAACGTGCATTGGAAACGATGACAGACTTGGGACAGATTTCTCCCGCCATTGCCTTTTGGAGCTCGCCTTCGTTTCTTGGTCAATCGCCTGATTGGCCCAGAACGCCGGATTGATCCATCCGATGTTTGAGAATAGATAGATGCATGGGAGCTTTGACTGGATCCTGAAGTCTCTCCACTATTGACAGAGGCAGCGATTGAGTATGACGCATGTCTAGACCTGAATGGAGAAGCAATCGATGCATCGGATATTGCGCGTGCGATATCGGTAAAGGTAGAAGGCTCCTCTTCAGGTGGCGAGTTCTTCCATCTCTCGAGGGGGGTTTGCTGCTCAACAAAAGGGGTAGATGGACGGCGAGGAGGTATATCTCGAGGACCAGTGCCCGAAGATTCTGACGAAGGATTCGATGTAGCTGCCCGGCCAAGCTTCTTTCTGCGGCGGGCATTGGAAAACCAGGTCAAGATCTGTTGCTTACTCAACTCAGACTCTCTCTCGAGCAGTTCGACATCCCTGACCGTGGGATAGGGGTGGTGAGTGTGGGCGGCTAGCCACTTGTTTAAAATTCGCCCTTGTGTCAGCGAAAACCGTTTTCCAGCCTGACAAGTCGTTGGTTCATTGTGCTGCGGTTGTTGCCTTTGGGGCTTGGCGACGGTTCCCATGCCGTACTGTTCCTGTGCGGTAACCTCTACAGAACAGCTGCCCTCGTCCATATTCTGGTCAGGAGTGTATGGAGAGATGCGACTGGAGTTTGCTGCCCCGTCAAGCCATGTCGCAGAAAGCATTGCTAAGGGGTCAACAGTGGCGTTTTGGAAATTTTGCGATAACCAGAAGTCGGGTTCGACTTGACATGGAGGCGACAGGGATTGAGAGCATGGCTCAGTTGCTGGTTGGCTGAGCTGTAGGTCGACATCTGAACGCGTTGGGTGAAGCTGGTGACTAATTTCGTCCGAAATATATGCCTCGGCGCTGTCAAACGACGACATGTCGGGTTCTTGCCAACGATGTTCCGGATGGTTGCGCCGATAGAGAGAAAGAGGAGGTGGAACGGCGGCCTCTTGAGAGTTTAGAACTTGATTCATAAATGCGCAACGTCCCACTTTTTTCTTGTCCAGTTCAGCCCTTCACAGGAGCTAGTCTAGTCCAACCACCAATTAGATAGCCTCATCTCATGCTCCGTAATCTGGTGCACGTTAGTCCGGTGAATTGGCAATAACTTGTGGTTCACTTTGTTGGTCCAACATATCAATTCATTTCTGACTTGCTCTTCTTTCCCCTCTTTGCTTATTCTGTTGTGAAGTGAATCCAGTCGACATTCTTGGATGGCAGCTTCGTAGACGTTGCTCGGGCTGAGGGCTTGACGAGGCTGGCTTTCGCCAACTGGCGCTTGTAGCTTCGCATCGGTCATGCTGGGAATGGGAAACCCTGGATGGCGGAAGAGATGAAAGGAAAAATGTTCAGTATCACTATTCGTGTGCTAGATCCTCACGCTAATGTTATACTGTGGAAGATAGGAGTCCTCGCGATGAAGCTGGTGTAAGTGGGTCTTGTCACTTGTAGGGTTCTCGTCATTTGTAGGGTGCGAGTTCAGGTCCACTTCGCATGTTGCCCCGAGATGGTACTCGACTTCTTGTGAATTTAAAAGGGTTGGAAGGTACTTTAATTTTTCCTAGGTCGTTCCTGATAAGCTCAATATCTCGACATTCATCGAATAGCCCGTCATGTCATATCACTTCATTCACGTGGACCGCTCAGCTACAGATCTTTCTTCCGTTGCCGACAAGTACAGGGCCTTGCGACTTGAAGCACTCCAGCAATCACCAGCATCCTTCTCTTCAACTTGGGACATTGAATCACGCTTCTCCAATGATACTTGGGTTTCCCGGCTTCGGAACTCAGACAAGGAAACCTTTGCATGCGTTTATCAAGAGGGACAGACCTCAGTATGGGTCGCTCAAGTCAACCTACGCGGGCCACTTTCAGCCGAGTATTTCGCACTCTCACCTCAGTCTGGCCAATTACCGCCCTTAGATGACATGGAAGACGAGAAGTGGCAGATGCTCAGCCTTTACACCTCAATCAACCACAGGGGGAAAGGCCTCGGTGCTAAGCTCTGTCAAGAAGCTTTCCATTTCATCCAACACCAACTTAGAAATGAAGCGAGGAGTGCTACAGTACGCATCATGATCAAGCCTGAGAATACTGTCACTATTGGCTTGTATCAACGACTGGGATTTGCCAAGATGGGATTGTGCACTTTGGAGGAGGCCTTGAGGGCGAACGGAGATGTGGACTTGATCCCAACAGGAAGGTTGGAGGAAAAGTACACCACGAGATCAGGTATCATCATGGCTTTATGGCTGAGGAAAACCCATGCCATTGAGTCCGAGTTTTAGGTCTCTCCTAATCTATCACATCGAGGGTGTCGTCAGAAAAGGCTAAATCGCCCCCAATGATGGTAGACACGGTATCCCCGTGAACAAGAGTCCCGCCAGTCCCAGTTTAGACAGAAGTGGGTATAGCAAGGCAGTGTCGAGGCTGAACGGCTTTAGTACTTTGTTGCAAGAGGCACAATGGCCATCCGCGGGGAGGATCTGTCGTTATTTTGGAGAGATCATGTCGGCGAATTCCTATCAACGGAATAAGTACTACATTCATAAACTTTGTCTAGGCACTTGAGGCATCTCCACCCTCGTCGGAAACTGGGTATGTGTGTTCAGGAATGGGACAGGACACACCTGAGACCCGCCCAGCCAACAGCCTTCAACCGCGCGACAAAATCTGACTGAGTAAGATCAGCATAACGCATCTGCCGCAGGCTAGGACCGGCATTAGGACAAGGGTCGATTCGGAGCACCCGGGATTCACTGACAAATCCCCACTCACTGGAGGAGAACCGGAATCGGGCAGGGCGTGGGGATGGACGAGGTCGGACCAATGTGGACTAAGAACGGCCAATCAAAACAAGATCCGATAACGAGGTTCGTCCAGATAAGGATATAACGACAATGATGTGGTGCGTCAGACTCGAGGGCGATTAGGTCCGGGGCCTGCTCGGAACAAGGATCGACTCAATCGGCTCGTGTGAATCAAAGCTGGTCACTTTAGTGACCAAGGTATATAAGTGGCACGAATGGATCGGCTCAAGCCACGAGTACCGAGCCACATCGTGCCCAGATCAACTCAGTACCTTTATGCCCTCAAATCCCAATATACCGCTGTCCTACTCAGTTCATCAACGCCCTTCTCTTGAAAAAACATGGGTCACATTGTTAAAGGTACTTCTAAAGCGTTCTTCAGTGGCCTCCGCGACTTACTAGGCAAACACATCTCCAAGGAGGATGAGGTTGGTGCCTCCATCGTCGTCAATATCGACGGTCAGAATGTAGTCGATATCTGGGGTGGCTACATTGACGAAAGTGGTACTCGCGGCTGGGATAAAGACACCATTGTCAATGTCTTCTCTACCACCAAGACCATCACCAGCCTGGCAGCGCTCATTCTCATTGATAGAGGACTCATCAGCCCCTACGAGAAGGTGGCCACCTATTGGCCTGAGTTTGCTGTGAATGGGAAGCAAGATATTGAGATCAGGCATATCATCTCTCACACGTCAGGCGTTCCGGGATGGGAGCAGCCAGTCACGCTGGATGACGTCTGCAATTTCGACAAAGCAGTCTCCCTCCTGGCCTCCCAGCCGCCCTGGTGGACTCCGTGAACTGCTTCTGGCTATCATTCTTTCACGCATGGGTTCTTGATCGGTCAGGTAATTCGCAAGGTGACAGGACGGACCCTAAAAGATTTCATTCGAGATGAAATTGCCAAACCACTTGGCGCGGATTTCCAGCTTGGGGTTGTCGACTCCGACTTGCATTGCGTCTCCGACCTCATTCCCTAGGCCGCAGTTCCGGACAGCGACTCCAATATTGATGCCGACTCCATCGCTACCAGGGTTATGAGCAATCCCAAATTTACACCGGACATGGCTAATACCACCATGTGGCGATAAGCTGAGCTAGGGGCGTCAAATGGCCATGGCAATGCTCGATCTATTGCAAAGGTCCTCTCTACAACTTCTCTCGGAGGTTCTGTCGACGGAAAACGCCTTCTGAAGCCGGCAACAATCGACTTGATCTTTCAAGAGATGTCGAACGGAATAGACCTGGTGACTAGCATGCCGGTGCGGTTTGGAGTCGGGTACGGGATAACTGGTGAAGGAGTTGTCCCTACTTGGCTACCTAATGGAAGGATATGCTTCTGGAGCGGGCTTGGGGGTTCAGTCGCCATTATGGATTTGGACAGGAGGATGACTATTGTCTATGTCATGAATAAGTTGTATCCAGTTGGGCTGGGATCTGACCTGGCGATTGAGTACGTGAAAGAGATCTACAGGGCGGTTGGGGTATCCGGACTTGAGTACAGCAAAGAGTACTGTTAAAGAATGAGAATTCTTTTCGAGGTGACTATCAACCAAGGATAGCTTGGAGGTGGAAGGCCCGTGTGGGTAGCATTAGAAATCATCTTGTTCATGTTGAAGTGAACTTCAGTAAAAAGACTAAAAAGGAAGTCACTGTTTTAGCGTTGGAATATGATGCTATGATGTGTTAATATTGTGTTTTTCGTACAGCTCAAACCCGGCCCTTGATGGGATAACTGCGCCAGAAGATAGTCTTGCAACTCGATGGTATATTAGCTTTAGTTTCTCGCACCCTAGCATCGGCTAGATTCATACTCACTAGGTCACTACCGCCATGCTCCCCGCTCAGTATTTTTCAACCTAGTGTCCCAACCCATTCTATCCATAACCGACCTTAGGTGGCTCAAATAGTCAGCTTGAGGTTTCCGGTGCGAATGCTGTCAGAGGTCTGCCGCCGCTCGGCGACGTATACAGCTCCTCAGCGACATTGTATCATACCTATCTAGGTCGATAGAAGAGAGACCTTGATTTGTCCATCCGATCTGATAGCCCTCAATATTTCACTCGGCAGGCTTTCCAGTTCCCTATTTCATTCAATCAGTCCTTCAAGCCGCACATCTACCCTCACAGCTTGTATGCCTTACCAGTACGAATGCGGACTAGGGGAGACAGTGGTAGAAAGACAGTACCTCGTACTATGAAGCACCATATCAGGTCAACCCAAGTGGACAATCAAAAGGTCCGCCCGACGATGAGTGTCTCGTATACCAGGCCCTCGAAGACAGACTGCTTCACAACAGCACCAAACCTAACAACTCGTCAACGTTGCCTGATCCCAGATTCTGTAAACCCACTTACCCATGACATTTGACAGCCTTCTTCAACCTTTCAGCAAGTATACCCAAGCTTCGCGCATTAAGCCCGCCAAAGTTTGGCCGACACCGGATATTGTTCCATGCCTGAATTGGTGTCATCTCCCCCTCATCAGACAGGTCTGGCGCGAGGGTCAACAGCCGTTCTAGCATGGTCGTCGGTGTATTTCCGAAATTCGGAGATAAGAGCGGAGTGCATCTATTTGTAGGCGATGGGTAATCACAGGCTGCCATGAGCTGGGCAGAGGCCGTCAGAGCATGGTTTCCAGGTTCGTGGGGCTTCTTGGCGTCGCCATGGAGATGGCCCAGACAGGGTTCCTCAATCCTTTTTCGAGCATTAGTACCACTCCTCCCACAAAATGTCAGACTTACTTTAGTACAAACTCCATGCCCACGATGATCTGGTCCACTTCACTCACGCGAGAGTTGTTTGCAAGTCCTCCTCCAATATTAAACAGGATTGGGCCCCGTTGGCCTTCAGTTGGGCTGTAGAAGTCGCCGAATGACTCCGGGGAGATAAGTTGCGGAGACGGAATGATATCCACCGCTTGGCTACCACAATCTCCCAGATAAATCGGAGAGACACTCGCTGGCAATCCCGTCGCTGTGGATGGGCTTGCGTATTCGTTGGGGGCATTCCCGCTAGCCTTAGATTTGATCTCGGCAGGGACATTAACGCCCAGTTGAGATAGTTGATGAAGGGCATTTTGGAGATTTTCCCGCAGCTGTTCGCACTCGCGCATCAGTTCCACCTCTTTCGACCGGGAGTTGGCAAGTTCCTCCTCCAGTGTTCTTGTGTACTTGTCCTTGCGGCTACGGTAGGATCTGGGGGTCGGGTCACTACAGACGGTCTTCAACGGTCCATTGAAATGGAATGATCTTACTGTTGGGCCCGCCGCAGCTGGGCCCGTCTCTTCTCCACAGGGTTTTCCTTTGGCTCTGCTCTCGTCAGCGGTTAACTGCACGAACGTGACTAGCAGGGGGGCCAAGACTAACCCCCAGGATTGAACATGCGGAAGATGCTGTTACTCATCGTGACCTAACGAAGATGCACGGACAAAGGGAAAGATGGCTGCACAAGAGCAAGAAAAGATGGCCGATGAAGGTCAAAAAGTGCGAGTCTGGCTGCTTGACGGTTCGCCTGTTGCCCATGATTAGTCAAGGTGTCATCGCAGGTTCAAGCACGCGCGCAACAGCCAATGAGACAAAGATCCCCTGATTTCCCCACGCGACCTGACACACCCTGGTTGAAATGGTGGTAATCAAATTTTCCTTTTTGGGATGGCGCGTGTTTTGGTTCAGGTGCTATAGGGTAGATAGCAATTCCACCTTTCTAAGCTGGACGATGTCGGTCACAGGGCAATACTACAGCTGACACTCTGTCAAGGGTTTATGCAAAGATCCTGGATCAGTACATGGCTGGTCATTATTGTATTGGGTCGAGAATCAGGCCTGAAGGCGCAAAACCGCTAAGCTTGCTTTACATCTAGGAATTTGCGAGTTCCACTTACTCCCCATGCATTGTCACTCCTTCTGGCAGGCAAGCTAGAACATCTTGGGGGCACTATGAGCTCTACAACTTCAGCAACTATCCTCGTTGCCCTCGCTGACCTGGCCTTCTAAACCCTTTCCCACGTCCTCTTCCTTTCCCAAACCTCACTGGCTTAGAAGCTGCCGCCGGGGCCTGGCTGGTTGGAGAGCCATTCTGCTGACCCTCAGAGGCAGATGCACCGCCACCGCCACCGCCACCGCCCTGACCATCTACAACCTCAAATTTGGTACAATCATCCTGAGCACCTCGCTGAGCAACTGGCATCGTCACGGGCTGGTGGTTCTGCGCTGCGATCATGGTGCACACGCGATACACACCTGCGGGCAGCCCACCTTCGACTACAGCCTGGAGCAGTCCCTGTCCATTGCCATCATCGTCGATACCCTTGAAGAAGACGAAACGACTTGGGTCGGGGGGCACAGTCGACTTGAGAGAGCCAATATCCTGAATAGTGACGTGACAGTGACCGATGATGTCTCCATTCTGGTCGAGATCTTGCGGAGCAGTATAATAATTGGTAGTGGGGTTGACAAAGTTGCCCGCACGCAAATGTGATGTCTGCACTTGGACGTTGAACGTGGTGCCGGATGTAAGTGCCTCACCGGGCTGGGGGCTGGTGATCATGGCCGAGATCATGTTGGATGTTGCAGGGATCCGGCCCATGGGAATGGGGTTGCATGAGCCGGACTTTACCTGAACGCCATTGGTGATTTGTTGGCCTTTACAGAAGCTGATAAAGTTGTTTGCATCTCTAGGTTCAGAGGGTTAGAACTTTGTTCAAAAGATATCTCACAGTCGATGACTCACGTTGCGGAAGGCGCCTGGCCTGGCTTGATACCCTCAGTCCCCGGCTCTTGTCCTGTCTTGGCGCTGGCGGACTGGATCAGATTAGGGTCTAAACAGCTTTGTTGTCCCTGTCTGACGTAAAGCCTCGAGGCCTGCTCGAGTGTATTGTGGTAGCTAGCATGTGCCGTGGTGGCAGCCTGCGAACTCAAGTAGAGAATGGCGAAGACAAAATGGCAAAACATTGTGGACGATTGGCCAAAGAATGATAAGAAGAGAAAATTTACCCCAGGTCAACTCGGGCAATGATGGTCCAAGAATGAAATTTTCCTATGATGCACTATCGCGAAGTTCGACAGGCTTTATACTGACATGACCTCTGAACTCAAGTCAACACAATTTCCTTTTTGGCACTTCATTTCCTCAGGTCGGTCTCGGCGTCTCATAAATCGCTAGCTGTCCCGAATGACAAGTACGCCATCTGGCTTGGTTATCCCAAAAGGATAGCTTGGCTGCCGCAGATGTGCCCCAAGACGAAAGTGAAACGAACTTGTCTGCCGGTTTCCGGACGAGACGAGGTTCTTATATCCAGGGCTCGTGGGGGGGGGGGGGGTT
>JBBEOF010005308.1:0-33210 GCA_037576055.1 Fusarium sp. M6JPR69
ATAATAATAATAATAATAATAATAATAATAATAATAATAATAATAATAATAATAATAATAATAATAATAATAATAATAATAATAATAATAATAATAACTTATTACTTATTCCTCTTACTCTTAAGAGAGCTTATATTATTTATACTTTTATTTATAGTAAGGCTAAGACTAAGAATAAGGACCTAATAAACCCTAGGCCTATTAATAATAATAAGTCTAATATTAGTTTTTTTAACCCTTAAGTAATTATTTATAATTATAATTTTTATTTTTTATAATTTATACTTTATAGTTTTTAGCTTATACTTAATAATAGCTTAATAATAATTATCTTTTAATAGTTTTATTAAGTTATAATTTTTTTTATTTATTTTTTTATTTAAGTTTTTTTTATAATTAATCTTTTTATTTTTTTTTTAATATTTTAGCTAGGTATTAATTTATTATTATTTTATTTTTTATAATTTCTTTTTATAACCTTATAATATCTCTTAATTATTATTTTTATATTTTCTAAATAATAATTTAGCTCTTAAGTATTATACTTTATTAGCTAGCTCTTTTATTTAATAAGATAAAATAATATTTTATTAATAAACTTATAATTTATTAGTTCTTTTATTTCTTATTTATTAGGCTTAGTTTTAAGCTTTAATAAAGCTTTTAATATTATAATATTATTTAGCTAATTATTTTATAATTTAAGGAGTAATATATAAAATATATTATATATATATTAATAGATTTTTAATAGCTTTATAATATAAGCTTACTTATTATGCCTTATAAAGATTTTTATTTTAATAAATCTTAAAACTAATTTAAGATATTTAAACTTTTAATTTTTTATAAATATTTTAATATATTATCTTTAATAATATACTTATAGCTTATACCTTATATTATATATTTAAATTAAGATTTTAAAATATAATATTAATAATCTCTTATTAGCTTATATATTTAACTAAGTATCTCTAAGCGCTTAATAATACCTTAGATATTTATTTTTTTATCTCTAAGGGAATATATTTAATATACCTTAGGTAATATTTATATAATACTTTATTAAGGGAAACCTTAATTATTAAATATTAATTATTATGATATATAAAAATAATCTCTAAGAGTTATATTACCTAATAAATAGGTTTATCTTTTATATATACTTTTAGGTATTTCTCTAAGATCTAATATATTTATTTTATTTATTTATTTATCTATAAGTAATAAATAATTAATAATTAATAAAATATTTTTTTATTAAGTTTACTTAGAATTTATTACTAATAAGTTTATCTCTATTACTTATAATACTTTTAAGCATATTAAAATAGCTTTTTATATACTTATATAATAATATTATTAAGCTTATAGCCTTAAGCTTTTTTATAATTAAAATAAATATTATATATTTTATTATATAATATATAATAATTAATATAATATTATAGCTCTTATTATTATTATATATATTTTTTAATAAGCTAATTATAAAATTAAGATTAATCTCTTAAAATTAATATAATAAAAATAATTATAATTAGAATTTATTATATAACTTCTACCTTAATATATAAATACCTTAATATATTAAGTAACTCTTAGTATATTTATAAATATTATTTATTATACTTAACTAATAAAATTTCTTTTTTATTAAGTCTAAGGTCTTTTAAGTATTTATATATTTTACCCTTAGATTATTATAATATTAATAAAATATTTTTAAGCTTAAGACTTTTTACTTTAAAATAATTAATTAATTTTTATATTATAATAATCTAAATCTATTAATAATATAGCCTTTATATTTATTAATAATCTTATATACTTTATTTTTTAGCTTTTTATATTATTAATCTTAGCTTTATAGTTTTTTAATTAATATTTTAAGCTTTTTAAAAGGTAATAAAAAAAATATTATTTTACTTTTTATAAATTATTTTATAATAAGGCATAAGATATATTACTTTAAAATAATAACCTTAGTTATAAGTAATTCCTTAAAGACTTAATTAAAGCTTTTTACCTCCTAAGTAATTTAGAATAGAATAGTCTCTTTTTATTTAGCTTTTTAGCGCTTAATAATAATTATAAATATAATATAATAAGTATTACTTTTTAATATATTTACTATAAAAAATAAAGCTTTTTATTATTACTTTAATAATATATATATATATAATTATAACTTAGATCTTACCCTTAAGACTAATAAAAATATATTAAAGCTCTAATAGTAATTTATATATAAGAGCTAATTTCTTAATTAATATAAAAAATATATCTTTATATAATATTTTTTTTTATATAATTTAATTCCCTTAATAAGTTATTAATAAGGTTTTTATTTTTAAGCTAATATTAAATATTAAAATTAAAAATAAAGAGTTTATAAACTTATTTTATTAATTTATTTCTTAGCTTTTTTAATAATATTTTTATAATACCTATAAGGGCTTAATAATTAATAAAAATTAAAAACTTCTTTAAGAGGCCTTATAAGTAATAACTTTAATATTTAAGGCTATTAATTATAGCTAATAACTTTTATTACCTTATAGCTTAGTATTATTTTATCTCTTAATGCTTTTATAATAAATAAGTAATAAATTATTATTAAGAATCTATTAATTAAATAAAAATATCTAAGATTACTTTAATTAATATATTTATTTTAATTTTAATTAATCTTAATAAGTCTTAGTAATAAAGAATAATTATAAAATAAAAGATATACTTTAAGCTTTTAAAGGTATTATTAGTCTTTTTAAATTAATTAAAGTTTTTAATTTTTTCTTTATTTTTATTACTTTTTAATTATTTTATTAAAAGGCTTATTATTACTAAGTAATATATAATAAACTTTTAATAAAAATTATAAAATCCTAAGAAAACTTATATATCTCTAAAAAAGATTAATATTAATTATTTCTTAATTAAGTTAATATATAAGGGTTTTATTTAAATATTTTTTTATATAATAATATATCTAAGAAACTTAATATTTTATTAATAAAAGTTATATTTAAATAGTATTTTATAAAGCTATACTTTAATAAGCTATTATAAGACTTTTTATAAGTAATAAATATATTTTTTCTTAATTTAAGAATATATAAAAATATTATTTATATATAAGATATAATATATATTAAGTAAATTAATAAGTAATTAATAAATATATAATTAGAAAATAATTAATATATTTATTAATTTAAATAATATAATAATATACTTAAAGTAATTATATCTTATATAAAAAATAATTTTTTAATAATCTTTTTTATTAACCTTAATCTTATAATAAGTATTATAAATATTAACCTTAAATATATATTTAGCTCTATAGAGCCTATTTAATAAGTTATTAATAAATAAAAAGGTATAATAATTCATAATTATTACCCCATTTAACCCTTTATAATTTATATAAAGTCTTAGCTTTTTATTTTTCTTAAAAATAAAAAATATTAATATATTAGCCTTATTTATAAAGTATTATATATATTTATTCTCTAAGTTTTTTATAATATATTCTTAAAGACCCTAATATTATATTTTATTTATAAGATATACTAAAGTATATAGGGGTTTTTTACCCTTAATTAAATTAATTTTATATATCGCCTTTATAAGTATTAATATATTTTTTATTATTTATTTATTAAAAAACCCTTTTAGCCTTTTAAGTTTTAAAGAGAGCTCTTTAAATATTTTTATAAATATATTTATTTTATCTTTAAGTATTTATTAAATAACCTCTTTTAATATAAAAAATATTATAATATATAATATTTAAGTTTTTTTTTTATTTTTAAAAATCTATTAAGTAAAAAATATTAAATTAATAATAATAATTATAATATAATATTATTTATTAATAATATAATTAATTATTATACTTTTTTATCTTATTAATAACTATAATAAGATAAAATTATATAAATTATTTTTAAATTTTAATTTAATTAATACTTATTATATTTTCTATAGTTTATTATATAAATTAATAAAAAAAAAGATTAATTAATAAGTATTCCCTAGGTATATTCTTTTTTAAAAGACTTAAGCCTAGGGGCTATATAATCTCTTTTTTATTTAAGGCTAAGCTTTTATATAAACTTTATATTAATAATATTAATCTTTATATTAATATTTATAAAATCCTTAATCTCTTCTTTAATTATACCTTAGAGAACTAATATAAAGGCTATAATTACTTTTTTAATTAAGACTTATTTTCATATAAATAAAAATAAAGGTTTAGGTTTAATTTTTATTTTTTTTAATAAATTAAGCTTTTAAGCTCTAACTTTATTAACTTTTATTAATAGCTTATTTTTATTTTTAAGGGGAATTTAATTTATAAAAAAAATATTATTATTAATATATATCTTAGTATAATATATTTAGGTCTTATAGCCTAAATAGCTATATTTAGTATACTTTAGTAACAATTTATGTATTTTTTTCTTAACATAGCACTAATATAGGTATACTTAAATTACTTATATTATAATAACTTTATTTTAATATAAGATATAAGAGATACTTAATAAAAGAATTTCCTTTAAAGCTTTCTTTATAGCTTAAGCTTATTACAGCTATAACTTCTTAGGTTATATAAAGCTAGGTAGGCAAAATGGTTATATTATACTAAAGCTTGCTAGAACTAAGATAATTAAAGCTATAGCGAAATATAAAGGATTCCTTTATATTACCTCGCTAAGAGGGTTAGGGCATATAAACCTATTGTTACGCGGACTTTAAATAAAGCTATATAATAATTATTTCCCCCCTCTAAGCTAGATATTTTAGCTAGAAGTAGGTTTATATTAAAACTTCTTTAATAGTATTAAATAATTAGTAGCTACTAATAATAATAGCTTTATTTTTTATTAATAATAAAATATACTTTTTTTTTATTTACCTTAGTAATAAAAGGATAATGTATTATTATTTTTATACTAATTTCGCTTATTATTAAAATAATAATATATATAAAAATCTTTTTTTTTTATATATTAAGTTTAGGGGAATAAGTACTAAGCTATTTTGGGCTATTAGGTAATTTCTTATATATAAAAAAAGAATTAGAGGCCTTAGACCTTTAACTATTATTTTTATCTTTAGCGGTTAGACTAAGAATAAAGAGCTTTAGGCTTTTTTTTCTTAAGAAGATTTTTATTATTATTAATTAATTATTTACCCTTATTATTTTATATAATATTTAGTTTATAGGAAAAATATATAAGATTTTTATTTTAAAAGTTATTAAAAGAAAATTATATTAAAAGTTTTAGCTATAATTAATATATTATATTTCTTTAATAAATTTAATACCCTTATATAAGATATTTAATTCTTTTATTTTTATAATAATTAGGATATATTATTAAAAGTAATTTAATTAATTAAATAAAAGAGTATATTTTTATATTATTAATTAATAAATTGTAAATATAATTATTATTATTAGGTTAAAAGGTATAAGGTATTAAAAATTAATAGAAAAATTAAAAAATACGTAATTAAGAAAACCCTAAAAAGTTATTTAATTATAAGGAATACTAATTATATATAAATTCTATTTTTTTTTAATCTAGATTTAATAAAACTATTTAATTAAATTTTCCCCTAGGGACTAAGATTAAAATAAATCCTCTTTATACCTTATAAAAAATAAATATAAAGAAATAAAAGAATCTACTTATAATAAATAAGAAAAAAGAAGATATTATTAACCTATAGTTAGTATAAAAAGTATTATTTCTTAATAAGATAAGTAACTTAGCCTTTCTTAATTTACCTAAGGATATCTTTATTAAGTAATAATAAAAGGTCTTAGCTATTAAAATCTTAATTTAAGTAGCTATAAGAAATAAGACCTTTATAGCCTTTATTCTTATTTTTATAATATTTAAAAAGATACCTATTATATACCTCTTTTATTTTCCGTAATAAAAAGGTTTAAATATAAGAAATTTAAGCTCTTAGAAATTATCTAATTAAATACTTAATACTATAAGTATTATTACTTTAATTATAAAAATAGCCTAAAATAATAAATCTATTAATTATAAGTATAAATTTAATATTAATTAAAATATAAAGATAAAAGGTAATAAAGCTATTAAACGTAATAATAAGATTACTAAGCTCTTAATATAATTTTTAATTAAAGAATTAATTAATCCCTTTTTTATTATTTTATATAACTTTTTTTTTTTTATTTAAAGAAAAAAATATAATTAAATACCTTTAAGTCTTTAATTAATAAGCTAATTTTATAAATATCCCTAAAAATAAAAAAAAGGCGCTTTTTAAGTTATATTTTAACCTAGAGATTAAAAAAGAGGTCTAATAAGCTATAAATAAGCTTAAATAAGTAATTACTTAAGAGAATCTAAAAAAGTCTTTTATAAATAAAGACTTTAATTAATCTAAGATTATTAAAAAAAAACTAAAAATACTTAATAAGACTTCAATAAAAATAGATTTCTATATTATTATTAAATACTTAAATAAATATTAATACCTCTTTAGGTAAATTAATAATAACTAAAAGAAATCTAAGGCCTAGTCTTAGGCTATTTATAAAGTACTTTTAAAAAAAGTTATTAAAAGTATCTATAAGAAATATAATAAGAATATCTATAATATTATAATTATAAAGTATTATAAATTTACTTAAATAATTAAATAATATTATAATAATAAGATTAAAATTAAGAAGACTTATTACTTTTAGATTAAAGATAATACTTATTAAGTTATTTAGGCCTTAACCCCTTTAAAAAGCCTAAGCCTTTTAATAAAAGTAATAAAAGCCCTAAAGATCCTTAAGAAAAATCCTAAAAAGCTCTCTAGCTTAAAGATAAATTAATTAATTATATAATTAAGTTAACTTATAATTAATATTATAAAAGGTTAAGAATTATAGGTCTAGCTCGCATAGATTATTAAAAAAGAATATAATAAGTAAATAGCCTTAAGAATACCTTAGCCCTTTAAGATAAATACTATATTAATTAATTAGATATAAGACTATTAGAATTTCTATATAAATATATTATATAAGTCTAAGTAAAGCCTTTATTAAAGTAACTTAATATATTAATATTATATTAAGAGAAATTACTTCTTAAATAATTACTTTAACCTTACTTATAATAAAAGTAATAAAATTATAAATTATAACTCCTAGGGTAAAATTATTTTCCTTAAAAGAAATAATAAAATATTATTATTAAATTTAATTTATATCTTTAAGAAGTTTAAAATTAAAAAGCTAGTTTATAATTAATTAAATTACTTCTTAAAGTTAAATATATTTTACCTAATTAAATAAATAAAATAATATAATTATATTAAAATTAACTTTAAATTAATATAATAAAAAGATATAATAATTAATAATTTTATATAAAAAAACCTTAAAGCTATAAGTCTTTATAAATTATAATATAAATCCCTTAAAGGATTTAATTAATTATTTATAAATATTATAAAAGATAATTAAGATATCTTAGATAATTAAAATTTATTACTAGGGATTATTATTATATAATCTTAGTAAATAAAAACTCTTTATTCTTAGATTAATTAAAAATACCTTAGGTATTTATTATAATTATAATTATTATTAATATAAATATAAAAAAAAGAGTTTATATTAAAGATATTATTAAGGTTTAAGAAGTAATATAGCTAATATAAAAATTTATTTTAATAAAAAAGCCTATAATTATTAATAAGAAAAAAAATTAGAGATTTTAAATACTTAAGGAAAAATAAGTCTTTATTTTATAAAAATTAAGAGATAAATATTAAACTAAGAAAATTTTTATTATTATTAATAAGCTTTTTATATTATTATTATAGCTTAAAAAAGAAATAACTAAAGATTATTAAGATATTACTAATAGTATTAAATAAATTACTTATATTAAGCTAGTCTTATATATTATTAAGGAGATATAAAGATTATTTAATTAAAAGCCTTAGGGTATAAATATAATCTAGGTTAATAAGTAAGACTAAAGAAAAGCCTATTAAGCTAAGATTAATAAGAGAGCTAAAATTAATATAATTCTTATTAATAATAAGCCTTAAATTAAATAAATTAATAATAATATTAAGGACTTTTAACTTAGTAATTATATTATAATAATTAATATAAAAATAAGCTAAGAAGTAATTAAGACTATAAAAATATAAAGAGATATTATAAAAACCTTAAGAAAAACTAGAATTATTATAAATTATAATAAAATAATTAATTAAATAATTAATATTATTAAATTAATATTAAAAGGTTAAGGTAAAATAATTATATAATTATAAGAATTACCTTAGATTTTAATTTAACTTAATAATATAAAAGGTAAGGTAATAAAGGCTATAATAAATATTAGCTCTAAAGGGAATATAATCTTAAAAGAACTTATAAAGGCTTATAATTTTAATATTATAAAAATAAAAGCCTTTATAATATCTTTCTCTTAAGATTAAATTATTATACTTAGCTAAGTAATTATTTAATTATACCTAGGTAATATATAGATTTAATAAAGGATATATATAGTACTTTTTAGTAAAATCTTAATTTCTTTTATCCTTAATATATTATTTATTTATTTAATAAGGGTATTATTTAATTATTTAATAAAAGATAATTCTATATTTCTTAAATATTAGCTAAGTAATATATAAGTAATTACCCTAGCTATTAATTTTATTAAGTAAAAAATACTAACTTATAATATAAATAATAATATATTATTAAAATAAATATTAACCTTTTCTCTAAACCTAAGGTTAATTAAAAAAATAATTTAAAACTAAATAATATCTTAATATTATTATAATAGTTAAGCTAAGAGTTAAAAGAAAAAATAATTAATATTATTAAAATAAAAATAATTAAGTAATATTATATAGCCCTTAAAGATATAAATTATTTAATTAGAAAATAAATAAAAAAGAAATATAAGATATAAAAAAAAAAAACTTATTTAATTAAGATAAATTAAAAGAAATTTTAATTAATACCCTTTATAAAAGAAAAAATATTAAGATCTACCTAAGAGATAATATCCTATTAAATAAATTTACTTTAAAAGGTAATTTAAAATAAAAGACTAAAAAGTAAGAAAAAATAAAAAAAAATTATAAGAAGATTTAAAATATTAGAATTAGATTATATTAAAATTCTTAGATATTAAGTAAAGAGCCTAGATCTATAAAAAGTAACTTTAAGAATTAATTAATTAAGTAAAGAATACCCTTATATATAAAAAACTAGATATATTCTTTAAGATTATATATAATAAAGAAATAGCGCTAATATAAGAATTTTTAAAGTATAAAAAACTTAACTTATTAATTATATTACTATAAATTATTAGGGTAATTAAGTATAAAGCTTAATAAGTAAAAGGCATATTTATTCCTAAAGGGTATAAAAAGAAAGTTATTAAGTTATTAAGAACCTAGATAAAAAGAGGGATTCTTAAGGAAGGTTATAGCCCTTATAGAAACTTATTTTTTTTTATTTAAAAAAAAATAATTAGTTTTAATTAATTAATTTAGCTATATTAATAAATAAGTATATAATATATAATAGCTTTATCCCTCTAGGCTATAATAAATTCTTTATACATTTTATTATATATAAGATATTATTACTTTTAGATTTCTTCTTAAGATATAACTAAATAGAGCTAATAAAAGTTAATAAAAACCTAATTAGTTTTATAATATTAATTAGATTACTAAGAATATATATATTATTATAAGGAGCTATAAACTTAATCGCCTAGTTTACTTAAAATATTTTTTAAATCTTAAGAGATCTAATCCTTAATATTTATTAATCCTTTTTAAATAATATCTATATTAGAGGACTTATAATAAATTATAATAAAAAAGAGGTAATATTAGGGATATATTATTTTATTTTAAAGTATTTAATTAACCTTAATAAAATATTAATAAATATTAAGCTATTAGGCTATATAATTATAGGTTAAAAGTCTTAATTTTATAAAAAAATAATAATAATTATTAATTACCTCTAGAAGATTTATAAAAAGAAATTAAAAAAAAAAAAAATTATAAAAATCTTAAAATAAGAAGTTTATCTTAATATAAGAAAAATAAGGTCTTTTCTTAGTATTATAAGATATTATTATTAATAAATTAAATAATTTACCTAAATTATAAAAGCCTTAATAAACCTATTAAGGAAAAATATTAAGTTTATCTAGGGATTAAACTAGAAAGAAGCTATAGAAATATTAAAGAAAAAAGTTATAGCTTTATTAATCCTTATTACTTTTAATTACTCTAAGAAAGCTAAAAAGGTAATTCTTATAGTTAATATAAGCCTATTAGGCTAGGGGTATATTTTAATATAAGTAATTAAAGGGAAATAAAAACTAATTTAATTTAAATCTAAATTATAAAACCTAGCTAAAACTAAGTATAATATAATAAAAAGAGAATATAGGGTAATCTTTTATACATTTTATTACCTTAGGGGCATAATCTATAATATTCCTTTTATCTTTAAGACTAATTTATAAATATTAGTTTACTAAATTAATAATAAAGTAAATAATATATCTAATTCCTTTATTTTAAGATAAATTAATTATATTTTTTTTTAATTTTATAATTAAATATATACTTAGAAAGAAAAACTATATAGCTAATAAATTATTATAAAAATATATAAGATTATTTAATTAATTAGATATATAAGTTAAAAGAGATATTAAGGACTTTATTAATCTCTACCTTAATATAATTTATATTAATAAGAAACCTAATATCTTAAATAATATTTACTCTAAGAAGTATAAAAATATAGCTAAATACTTATATACTTTTAAGAAGCCTAAAGGTTTAATTTATTTATAATAATAATAATTTAAAAAAAATATTTTTTTTTTATTTAAGAATAATATTTATAGAAGTAATTAAAATAAGAATATAACTTGCCTATATTAATAATAAATAACCTAGAGATATAAAAAGAATTAATTAAATTATATTATTTTAATAATAGCTATAAGGATAAGGAAGTAACTTATAACCTTATAAAGAGAAGATATTTCTAGAATAATATATAAAACTAGGTCTCTAAGGTAATATAGTATTATCTTACTTACTAAGCCTATGCTCCCTAGAGGCTATTAAAGACTATTTAGTATAATAAATTATTTAATCTTATAATTAAGGTCTATTTTAATTATTAATATATACCGCTAGACTAAGGGTTTAAGTACCTCGCAGAGGTAAAATATAATATAATAAGATAAATAAAAATAATTCCTTTAAAAAAGATTATAATTAAAGCACTAAGGCACTTTATAATTAATTATATTTACGAATTTAATATAATTTCTATAGTAGTTATAAATAATAAACTTAAATTTAAGAAATAACTTTTACTCTTACTTAAGGAATTAAGAATTTTATATATTATTATATCCCTATATAGCCCTAAAGCTAATAATATTAATAAAAGAAGATATTACTTAATTTCTATAGCCTTAAGAAAGCTAAAAAAAAAAGAAAAAGCTAAGATAATATAATAACTTAGAAAAAGTATTATTTACTAATAAAATAATTATAAAAGCGCTATTATATGCCCTAGGCATAGGGGTACCCTATGTGATAAGTCTTACTTTATAATAGTTAGATCTAGTAGATATTAGATAGGATTAGTAACTTAGACTTTAGATTACTTTTATATGCCTTTTTTATATTATAACTTATATTTTTTTTAATAAGATAGCTATTAGAGTTAGCTATTTGCCCTCTGCTATTAGTAATACCTTAACCCCTTACTAGAGCTAAGGGACCTATAATAATTAATAATAATTAAAGCTTTTTTTAACTTAACCTATGCTTTATTTAATAGACTTTATATTAAAAATAAGTAAAGTACTAAAAGGAAGCCTTAATCTTTCTTTTAATAATAATACCTATTATATATATCCCTATTAATTAGGCTAGATAAATCTAATTAGCCTTATAATAACTCTAAGCTTATTAAGGTAAGACCTATTTAAGTAAATATTATATAAAATAATTATAAGAATATTAATAAAAGTAAAGCTTATAAAAGCGGATTTTAGCTATATATAATAAATCTAGATATTCCTCTTATAAAATCTAACTTTCTAATATAAAAAATATATTCTTATTAAACTAGTAGTATTTAAAGACCTTATAGAGCTTTCTTACTAGAAAACTAATAGATCTAATACTTTTTATAGAGAAGTAATTCTAATTATAGAATTATTATTATATTATTAAAATATAATAGATTTTTACCTTATTAAAAAAGCTTAAGGAATTATTAAAAAGATTATTAAGAGAGCTAAATAAAAAGGAGTATTATTATTAAATAATAAGCTCTTAATTTATAACTTATTAATAGATATAGCCCTTAAGTTAATAAATATAATTATTAGATCACTAAAGGTAATTACTTTTTAATAATAGGAAAAATCTAGGGAACTAATACTATTATTATTAGCCCTAGGGAAATAAAAGACCCTAAATTAGCTAGCGCTATTAGACCTAGTATAAAGTTTTAGTCTTAATACTCTTAATGCTAAATACCTTACTACTAGGGGTATTATTACTTATTAATTTTTACTTAACCTAACGCTAAGATAATAGAATTATCTTATAATCTACTAATTATATAAATAATTAAAGATATAATAGTATCTAGATTCTATTATAAACCTATTAGATCTAATAGCTAGTGGCTATATACCTTAATCTTAGTTAGGGGTAATTAATTAAGCTAGATTAAAGTTATAAAGATCTTATAGTATAATAAGGTAAATATTAATTTTATATAAAATAAGGTAGAAAATAAAAGAAGTATACTAATACTCTCTAATTACCTAATAGATACTAGAACTTATTAAAAAGGGCTATAGACTTAAGCTTAAGGATATAAAACCTGTTAATTTATAAGTAAATATAGCCCTAGTATTATTATAATTAATACCTCCCTAACTAAGGTAAGGCTTATAGCCCTAGCTATAGCTACTAGACTTACTAAAAAGGGGGTAATTTTTAGTACCCCCGCTGGGGATATTACTATAGTCTTATATAAGGGGATAATACTAAGGATAAAGTAGGCTATATCTATAGATATTATATCTAGCCTTCTTAGTAATATACCTAATAAAGTAATAATACTTTTTATATAATATAATAGCTATAATACCCCCTTATTAAATACCTATATAAAGAAGCTATCTTTTATTATATTTAAACCTAATAGGATAATACTAAGTAGTAGAATTACCTTAGGGATAGTTTACCTTATATATAATTAGGCTAAATTTACTAAGGATAAAATAACTAAAGTAGGGAATTTAGGTAAATAGAAGGAATATTTATATAGGCTTTAAGCTTATAGATATTAACCTATTTTAGCTAGATATATTTACTAAGGGTAAATCTAGAGACGCCTTAGTAAAAATCTTTTATAATAAGATTACTATTATTTTTACTAATGTTTACTTATGGGTTAACTCGGTTAGATCTTATATAGAGGGAAATAGCCTTTAATAAATTACTTCTATTAAGGAAAACTCTTAGAGATTCCTTAGAGGTAATATATTAATATAATAGCGAAGATTACTTAATAATAAGGAAAAATAAGGCTATATTATATCTATTAATATCTTCCTTAATATAATAAAAACTAAGTTTAAGATAAAACTCTAAAATATCTTAAAATAATTAGATTAAGTCTATTTTAATCTTAATAATATTAAAAGTAATAAGCTATTATAAGACTTCTCTATGAGGATATTTAATATATTTAGAGTTATAAAAAGAGTAATTAATTTTAAGTTATTTACTTATTTCTATATTAAATTATATCTTAAATTATATTAATTATATAAGGCGCTAATAAGAATTAATAAGTAATTAAAATATATTAATATAATAAATAAAAAAAAAAGACTTTATATAAGAAATTAAAAGTATTATATATTAATAAAGGTAATATTAGGAGAAAGAAATCCTAAAGTAATAAAAAATATATATATATTACTAAAAAGAAAAAAGTAAAAGAGTTAAATTAAGAAGTCTTAGCGCTATAAGGTAATAATTACTTATAAAACTAAAGTAATAAGAATTAAAATCGCTTATTATATAGCTAGAGGCTATATAAGATTAGTAATAATACTTATAATAATTAATTCTAACCCTAAGGACTAAGTAGTATAAATTAATAACTAAGAATATAAAATTAATAGGAGTATAAAAGGTAAAGAGATAACTAAGGACCCTTAAAGGAATATAATAAAGTTTTCCTTAAGATAAAATTAGAATAATAAAAAGAGATTTTACTATAAGAAAAGTAAAATTAAAAGTAAGAGGAAACTAATAAAAGGGAATACCCTATGAGCTATTAGTAATCCTAAAGTATTAGCTAAAATAGATAATATTATAGCTATAAAGGCTAGAACTAAGATAGACCCGAGAGAGTATATTACGCTAAGGATAGCTCTTAAAGTAAAGGAGAACTTAGAGATAATAATAAGAATATAATTTATTACGCTAAAGTTATAAACTATAAGAAAGAAACCTATATTATAATTAAAGTAAAATAAATAATATATATTAATTTTATAATTAATAATAACTAAGTCATTAAGGCAATAAATAGGCTTAACCTTAGTAGCCTATTTAAATAAAAGGTTTTAATTTATTTTTAGATTTCTTTTACCTTTAAAGGAACTAAGAAAGCTAAAACCTATTAGGTATATTATAATATTAGAGTATTAATAATTATAATTAATAAAAGATAGCTTATAGAATATAGTAAGAAGGTAATCTAGAAAGATTAAGCGCTAAAAATACTTAGTAAGATTAGTAAAATTATAAATATTATAGAGTTTATTACTTTTAATTTTTATTTCCTTAGAATAATATAAAGAATAGAGGCTAAAGCTTACTTTATAGTTATAGCTAATATTATTAATTAACTTATTCCTTATATATTACTAGGAATAAGATTTTTATATAAGTATAAGATAAGACTTAATTTTATTAATCTTAATATTATATTTAAAGTTATATATAATATTATTATTTAAAGAGAGATCTTTAAGAAAAAAACCTTATTACTTAATAGGGTAATAAGAAATACTTATATAATAATAATAAAAAAAGGTAAAACTACTTTTATCCTAGTTATTTATAAAAGCCTACTAGAGATATATAGACTAAGAGGAAATAATAAAGCCTTTTACTTTAAAGGGAAAAATAAGTGCTTTTTTAATATAATAATTAATAAAGCTATTCCCTAGATAGCTATTTTTTATAACTCTAGCGAGAAAGATATATAAATTTATTAAAAAGAGTATATTAGCTATATTAGTAATTATAAGGGTAATAAGACTATAAACTTTATTATTAGCCTATTTAGATTAGTAGATTTTTTAGAAGTAATTAGCTAAGACTAAGAGCTAAAAATAAAGGTTAAAAACCTATTAGTAATTAAAATAATATTAAAAAAGCTAATAGAAATTAATAAGGATATTAATAAAAAGAACCCTAAGTATATTAATATTAGACTCTTAAATTATAATATTAATTACCTTAAAGGTATATTATTAATAAAAAATAACTTTAATATTAGGGTAATTAACCTTAAGGATAAATAAATAATAAAGCTCTTCGAGCTAATAAATTAATATAATATCTATAGAGATAAAGGTATTATCTCTATACCTAAAGAGAAAAAAATAAAGATTAATCTAATTAATAGCTAATAGAATTAAAAAAAGATTATTAGAGTTTACTTAATAGGGATTAAAGATTAATAATTCTTAGATAAAGTCTATAAGAAATTATATATTATTAAAAAGATATATTACTTAGATAAATTAATATTAGTTATATGCCTTATATTTATTATTTAGAGAATAATAAATAATAAAAAGAAAGGCAAAGTTATAATTAACTTATAACCCCTAAATAGTATTATAGTTCTAAATATATATCCCTTATTAGATTAGGAAGATATTATAATAGATATAAGAAAAAAAAAGTATTTCTTAATATTTAATAGTATTAGGTTTTTTTATTAGCTATTAATTTATAATATATATTATAATTAAATAATAGTTATATTTAACCACAGCCTAGAAGCCTCTAATATAGCCCTAATAGGATTTAAGAATTCCCTTGCTTTTAATTAGTAATTTATAGATAATATATTCTTAGAATACTATATATTTATATATATTTATATTAATAATATAGTTATTTTTTTTAATACCTTTAAGAAATATCTTAAGTACCTAGAGGTAATACTAAAATTACTTAATAAGAACTAATTAAAGATTATTATTAATAAATCTTTTATAAGATATAATATAGTAAAGCTACTTAGATATATAGTTAATAGTAATAGCCTTTATAGGATATAAGACTAACTTAATGCCTTTACTAAAATAATATACTTAATTAACCTTATTACCCTTAAAACCTATATTAGGATAACTAGATACTTATAAAAAGGGATATTATAGTATAATATATAAATATATCTTTTCCTTAAATATAAGATATAGCTATTATATAATATTAGAGCTATTTTAAAATTACTAATTAGAGTATTAAAGCTAATTAGGAGGCTAAAGGCCTTAGTAGTAGCTTTTATACTTATAGAAGAAAAGAGAAATGCCTTTAATAAGATATAATAATTCTTTATTAAGTAATTTATATTATAATATTATAACCCTAAGAAACTATTATTCTTTAAGATTAATGCCTATAAGAATAGATTTAGGCTTTTTGTTTTTTAAATTAAAGGAAAATAAGATAAAGAAGTAATTCCTAGGAAAAATATCTTAAATAAAAAATTAAAGCTTATTAGGTTTTTTTTTTACTTAACCTCTAGGGTAAAAACTAGATATAAATCTATAGAAGCTAAAGTTATTATATTAGCCTTGGTGATCTAGAAGATAAGAAAGCTAATATAATCTAGCTAATACTTAATTAATATTATTATAGATTATATAGTAATTAAGGGTATTATTACTTATATTTTATTAAAGATAATAGACTTTAATAAAGCTAATTTAAAACTAATTAAAGTTATTAATTATTTATCCTAATTTAAGCTATAGATCTTTTATATATTAGGTATACTTAATATTATCTTAGATATATTTTTAAGATTATTAATTAAAGACTACTTAGTAAGGTAAATAACTAAAAGTAGCTTTAATAAACTAGATTTTATAATAGCGCTAATAAAAATAAGATTAATATAGATTAGAATTATGCCTAAGTTCTACTAGTAAATTATAGAAAGATATAATAAGGATATTAAGCTAGGGCGCATATAGGATTATATTAGGGATATTTAGAGCCTAGGGCGCTAAAGCTAATAACTAAAAAAGGTCCCTTTTTAACTATAAGAGCTCTTAAGAGATCTCCTATACTATATAAGATATAAAAGAAAACCGAGGCTATATATTCTATAATTACTTATTAAACCTATTCTTAAGATAGTCTATAATAATAAATATTACTTTAGAATTAATTATATAATATAAGAATTAGACCTTATTTATTTTTACTAGATATTAAAAATAATTTATAGCTATATTACTTATTACTTAGTATATTATAAGAATTTAATAAGTAGAAAATTAACCTAGGGGGAGTTATAGTTAATTATAGTAATACCGCGACTATTTTATATAATTACCCTTAATTTTATTATAGATTTACTAAAAGTATTAATAGCTAAGATAATCTAGGCTATCGCTAGTTATAATAAACTTAATTACCTAGCCCTTATTAATTATATATTTTTAAAAAAAATAATATTATTAATAAGATATATATTATATATAGTAGAAGATTAGGCGATTATGCTTATTTAGATATTATTATTACTAGATTAAGGTATCTTAGTATAAATTATTAATAACTAAGATTTAAAATTTATATCTTAGATTTAGAGAGCTATTTTTAATTACTTAAGAATTAATTTCTTTATATTAATAATATATTATGTATAAACTAATAATATATTAAAAAGGAAAAACTAAATAATTAAAATAGCAATTAGATACTATATAGTAATAGATCTAGATATATTATAGCTAATATTATTATTATTATTATAATATAACCTTAATAATATGGTATTAAATATAATTAGGAAGGTACTTAATAACTTAATATATAGTTTTTGCCCTTAAGGACTTATTAATATTATAGCTATTTTTAGAATTAAGAAAAAAGAGATTAATATATAAGTATTAAAAGTATTATATAAGATTTATTATAAAGAGATAGAATTCCTTATTAATACTTTAATATTACTTATTAAAATCTAATATAATATAAAGTATAAAGAAATTAATATTAAGGAAGGCGATATTGTTTATTTATAATTATATAAGGGATATTACTTATTAGGGAAATTAAAGAAGAAATAATCTCTTATAAGAGCTAGACCCTATAAAGTTATATATAAAATCAAATAGTAAGCCTTTAAGCTTAACTTCCTAGAGTATTAGAAGGTTTACTTAGTTATTTTAGTTGCCTATTTATAGAAATTAGCCTAAGGTAATAACTCTTATTAATATATTATACTTTTATTAGCTCTTATTATAATTAATAATAATAAGGTTATAGATTACTAAGAGGTAGAAAGGATTATATAATAATATATTAGATAGAGAAATAAGAGATTATATTAAGACTTATTTATTAAATAAATAGGTTTTACTATAAAAAATAATAATTAAATTACTAAACTTAAATTATAAAATACTATAAGAAGCCTAGTTAAAGTATAAAATAAGGTAAATCTAGTAAACTAAGAAGATAAGTTTAAGAAAAAGAAAAAAAGTATACTTAAATCCTTTAAGGTAAAAAGAAAATAATAATTAAATTATATTAAACCTAATAATAAGGTAGGTAATATAGGATTATAAACCTTAAATAATTTTCTTTTATTTATAATTATTTTTATTTTTAATTATATTTATTTTATATTAATTTTAATAATTAATATTACTTTATAAAATATAAGATTATCTTAAAATCTTTACCTAATATAAATATATAAGATTTAGTGCTTATATAGGAAGAATAAACCTAGAATATATAATATAATAGGCGAGTAAACTTAATATTAGAGATAAGTAAAAATAAAGCAAAAATAACTAATAAATATAGCTAAATTTATTATAATAAAATAAATATATAAAACTTATTAGCCCTATAAAAGTTTTTTTAATTTTTTACCTTATATTATATTAATAAACCTTAGTTATATTAATAAGGTTAAATTTAATTAGCTATTAATAAACCTAAATACTTATTGCTAAAAATAATAATATTAATAATTATTTCTTATAAAATTAATTAGCTACTATTAAATCTAATATAAATTATAATAATAACTCTAGTGCTTAATATTAATATTACTTACCCCGAGGGTAAGATTAGTAATCTTATAATTAATATAAGTAAAAGTAATACTAGATAAGATAAGGTTATATAAGATAATATTAATTAAAGTAATATTATTAGCGTAATTAAATATAATATAACTAAATTTATTAATATATTTAGTAATTATAGTAATAATCTTAACTAGGAGAACCTTAATATTACTATAAGTAATTCTAAGTCTAATTATAAGTCTAATCTTAAAGAAATTAAGGCTTCTCGCCCTATTAAAAAGAATAATAAATATATGCTTTCTAATATGCCTTAGGGTAGTATTAAAGGTATATCTTACTAATAATATTAATAATAAATTAATAAGCTAATAAATAGCTATATTATTAATAATAATAATATAAAGAATAAATTTAGCTAGATAAGAAGCTATATTAACTTTAGAATTAATAGGCCCGCTAAAGGATTTAATATAAAGAAGGTCTAGACTAAGTAGGATACTTTTTAATACCTTAATATTAAATTCTAATTAAGTTACTTAAAGTATTAGGTAAAAAAAGAGCTTAATTTTAATTATCTTAAGGCTAATAGCTTATACTTATACTATAAATAGTATTTTTATTTTAAGAACCTTATTTATAAGTATTATAATAATAATAACCTTAATAATAAAGATAAGCTTATTAGAACTAAGCGCGAGAGAACTAAGGGAGAATTTAACTTAGTATATAAGACTAAGAACTATATATGGGATATTATAAAGGCCTACCTTATAGGTAGATATAATTATAGCCGGGGTAATAAGAAATAGTATATTAAATTCCTCTTTAATTAAGCTAATCTTATACTTATTTATTTTATTAATCCCTATAGCATAGCTAATAGAATTATCTCGGGATACCTTTAAATTATAAGCTATTCTAAGATAGCTAAAATTAGGGGATACCCTAATACTAGAATTAATAGTAATTAGATTAAAGTTAATAATAATATATTTATAATTACTATTAATATTACTACTAAGTTAATTATTATATTAAAAGAAGTTAATATACTTAAGGCAAATATAATTAACCTTTATGATTAATTAATTAAAAAAGTATATTAAATAGATAGTAAGTAAAAGTAAGTAATAAAAAAGGTTAATAAGTTAAGTAATAAATCTGCTTATTACTAGGAGGAGATTAATAGCTAAGTAGTCTAAATTATTATATATAAAGGTATAAAAATAATAATTAATAATTTTAATAAGATTATTAATAGACTTAATATTAAGATTTAAAAGATTATTATTATAAAAGTTAAAAAGTAGCTTATAGCTAAGTAATAAGTAATACTTATTTATAAGCTAAAGCTAACCTTGGTTCTTAAGAATCTAATTAATAAATATATAACTCTAGCGCTATAATACCTAGTTACCCGCGGTAATATTAGGGCTCGCGAAGGTATTATTAAGTCTTTTCCTTTTAGCTAATTGCCTACTAAAACTAATAAGAAGTATATTATTAGAGCTGCTAAGCTAGCTAATAAGACTAAGGGACTTAAGGATAGTAAGATTAACTAGGATTAAGCTTTCTTTAATAAGGAATAAAATAGATATTAGGCTAATATTAGAGATTAAAAAGGAAAGATAAAAGGGTTAAGTAATTAAGCGTTTATAGAATAAGGATAGAGGGAATTATAAAGTTTAAGGAATACTTAGAATATAATTATAGAATATATTACTATTAGATCTAAGAAGGAAGGATAAGGAGAATAAGGACTTAGACTTTACTAGGATAATAGAGCTTTTAGGGCCCCTAGTAATTATTATATACCCTAGGTATAAGGGTACCTTATATAATAAGTCTTACTTTATAATAATTAGATCTAATAGATATTAAATAGGATTAATAACTTAGATTTTAGATTATTTTTATATATTTCTTTTATATTATAACTTATATTTCTTTTAATAAGATAGCTATTAGAGTTAGCTATTTGCCCTTTACTTTTAGTAGTACCTTAACCCCTTATTAGAGCTAAGGGACTTATAATAAGCGCTATATAAATATTTCTCTTTTTATCTTATTTATAAATAAAAGCTAATATACCTCCTAGAGGTTATTTTTCTTATTTAGTAATTAATTAATAAAAATAAAGTATTAATAACTAAAGACTTAATCCTTATAAGGGTTAGGATCCTTAAAAAAAAAAAAAAAATATAAAAGTAATATAATAAAAGATTAATATATTTAAGGTAAAAGTTATAAAGAGGTAAAATAAAAAAAAAATTTATAAGTTAAGAAAAACCTCTTTAAAAATTAAGGATTTAATATTAAGATTTAATATTCCCTAATTAAATAATATATTAATAAAAATAAAAATAATATATAAATAATATAACTTATTTTATATTTTTAAGTATTATAATAAGATAAATTATTATAAACTTAAGATATTTAATAGCTATAAGATTACTAAATCTATTTATAAGGATTACTTAAAGAAGTGTATAAAAGATAAAAAAGCTAATAAAAAAAAAAGTTAAATAAAAAAGAAATCTTTAAGAAGCTTAAAGAAAAAAAGAAAAGACTAAAAGTTAATAAAAATAAAAAAAATATATAAATAATAAGAAATAAGAAATTAATAATTAATTAAATAATTAGCTAAGAAAGTAATAATAAAAATAATAAAATAAATAATAAGGAAAAAGATCTTAATAAAAAAAATAAAATATTATATCTAAAGAGAAATATTTTAATATATATAGAAATATAACTCCTTAGCCTTATTATTAAGTAAGCTATTTAATATAAGAGCCTTTAAAATAAAATAAAATAAAAAAAAATAATATTAAAAACCTATAAAGACCCTTAGGTTTTTAATAAAAAAGAATAAAATAAAAAAAAAGTTTTAATATTATAATATAATTATTAGAATTTTTAATAAATTTAAGTATTTATTTTATAAGGGATATATAAATTATTTAATTAGATATTAGAGATATTACCTAAGATATTAAAAATACTATCTAAGATAAATAAGATATATTAAAAAATAATAATAATACTATTTATAATAATTTAGATATAATACTTAAATTCTTTATTTTATAAGAAATAAATTTAATATATAGCTTATATAAAATAATTAAAACTAAATAATAAGATTAATAAGAAAATTAATAAAAAGTAAAAAATAAATAATTAATTAAAAATAATTATAGATATAAAGCTAGACCTTATTATTAATTAAATAAAAATAATAATACCTTATTATATTTAAAATTTATCCCTTAATAAAAAAACTTCTAAGACTTAAAACCTACCTCTTTTTAAACCCTAAAAGAATTAATCTTCTTATTAAGAGCTAATTAATATATTCCCTAAAGAAACTAATAATCTTATTTTTAATTCTTATCTTTAAAAAGGTATAAATAAGAAATATAAAAATAAAATACCTAATTTAATTAATTAATTTTACTCTTATTAAGTAAATCTTTTAAAGTATTTTTTCCCTATAGAGGCTAATTTAAAGGACTTTTAGTAATAGATTTTAATTAATACCTAGGTAGAAATTCTTATTTATAAGGCTTTTAATATTAAATATAATTAATATATTTCCTATTTAGAAAACCCTTAATTAAGATATAAGATAAGAAAAAATAAAAAATATATTTTTTATTTTAGCTAATATTAATTAAGTAAAATTAATAATAATATTAATAAAAAATAGAGTTATAAAACCTAAGGAGGGTAATCTTAAGAGCTTTTTAATACTCTAAGTAAATAATTAATTACTTAAAGAATTATTTATAAGGATAAATAAAATTAATAAGGATATAAATAATCTAAAGGGAATAATTTAATATTAATAAAATAAGCTCTCTTATAACTATATTAAAAGCGCTATAATACTTAAAGAAATATTTTATAATAACCTTTAGGTTCTTATAGCTTATATTATTAAAGGTAAGCTTAATATATAAAGAGAAATTATCTTAATTAAGGGTAAAATAAAAATAAATCTAGACCTTAAGGTACTTATAGACTTATTTAATTATTTAATTAGAAAGGCTATTAAGAGTAAAAAGGATATAAAAACTAGCCCTAAGGAGATTAGCTATCTAGGCCTTTATAAGAGTTATTTTAAACTTATTATAATTATTTTACTAAGAGGAAATACCTCTTTAGAAATTAATATAAAAAAGCTAAAATTAAGTAAAAATCTAAATATTAAAAAGAATATTTTACTATTTATTAATAAAGATCTTATAAAGAGTTTATATATATATAATAAATTAAGTAATTAAAAAGTATAGATAAAAGTAATAAAATTAAAAGAAAAAAAAATAAAAAAATAAAAAGTATATAAAGGTTATATATATATAAGGTTAAAATATATAAAAAAAAAGGAATAATATATTTAAGTAATCTCTATATAAGGAATTATAATTTATAGTTACTCTTTATATATATTAAAAAAGCTAAATAGCCTCTTAAGAGAAAAATAATATACTAACCTTTTTTTATATCTTATATATAAACTAGCCTATTATTTATTTTCTTTAAGGCATAAAGATATAAACCCCTTTTTATTTATAATTATTTATATTAATTATTTAATTAAAATATAAAGCCTCTTTTTATTTATTTAAAAATATATATTTATCCCCCTTAATAAAATAAAATTCTTTATTTAATAATAATAAGATTAATATAAACTAATAATTAACCTTAAGATTAGCTTTTTTATACTCTAAAACTACTAAGTTTAAAAGGCTAAGTAATTTTTTTTTATTTAATTATATAAAGTATAACTATATAATAATTATATATTATATATATTATATATAAATTAATAAAAAGACTTTTTAAAAATAATAACTTTATATCCCTAAGTATATTTTAAACCTTTAAGATACCTCTACTTATATAATTAATTATTTTCTTTACCCTTATTAATTACTTATAGTTTATAAACAAAAAGAAAATAATTTACTTAGTAGCTTAAGTTAAATACTTTAGAAAAATAAGAAACTTTTTCAAGAAAAATAAGATTAGCCTTAATATAATTAAAAGTTATATAACTCTAAATAGCTACTTTTCTTTTAGCCATAATAAGAATAAGACTATTAAGACTTTATTACCTTTAAATACCTTAGTATATTAAATAATTATTAATTAATTAAATTAAAGCTTAGAAAAAATAAATTCTAATAGTATTACTATAATAATCTTACTTATAATATATTATAAAAAAAATATATATTAGCTCTATAATACTTATATTAAGACCTAGAGAAAGATAAAAAAATATTTTTTAATAATTTAATCTTATTAATATTATAAATACTTAAGAATAGCCTTAAAAAGGTTATTATAATTACGCGGTATAAGATTAATATCTAAGAAAAAAAGCTAAAATATAACTCTAATTAGAAAAAGCCTTTACCTTTTTTCCTTAATAATTATAAGAGAATCCTAATAAATTATAATATAGGTTTTAAAGGGATTTAAAGGTAATATAAGGCTTATAAAAAAAAATTCTTTATAGGATTTTTTAGGTTTAAATATAATAAATATTTAATTATATTTATATAAGATAAGATTAAAAATAATTTTTATTATTTTAATATAATATTAATTAATTAGAAGCTCTATATAAAGCTTATGTTTATTACTTAGTAGAAATACCTTATAAGTACTAATTAATTATTATAAATAGCCTCTAGTAACTATATTCTAGCTATCTAATCTAGGATACTATTTATATTAAAGATAAAGAAAAAAGAAAGAAGTTCTTAAGTGCCCCTAAGCTATAGGGTAATTTCCTATCCCTAGCGCGCGCGAGCTTAGTATATCTTATGGCATAGCCGCAAGGATATAGGCCCTGGCACATGATATTACCCCCCCTCCTTCCCGGATAGAGAAGTTGAGGGCTATCTGTAGCTCCTCTTATGGTTTTTGCGCTAGAGCTTCCACTAAGCGGTAGCTTATAGGTTACTAATAGGTTCCCACGTAGGCTTAGAGTAACCAACCCACTTCACTAAAGCTTCCTTACGCCTTACGCCTCCCTTAGTCTTCCACTGCTTATCTAAAATGCATTCTACCCCTTTCGTTAGGCGATTAGTAATTACTATGCAATTTATCGCTTTATCCCTTCTAGATGGTGATAGGTCTATAATGAAGTCGATCGAGATCTCTCCCTAAATGCGCTCAGGGATTGGCATTGGCTTAAGAAGCCCCTTCTTAGTATCTCTCTAGATTATATTCCTACCGCAGACCTCACAGTTCCTCACGAACTAGCGCACATCAGCTATAGCTCTAGGCTAGAAGAACTGCCTTAATAGAATAGTATAGGTAAGGTCTCTGCCTGGATATCTAGTAATATAGGAATTATAAGTATCCTAAATGATCTTTATGTAAAGGGGTTTTAAATTTGGAATCTAGACTTGATCGCGGAAATAAAGAAGACCTCGCTTATCTATAGTATACTTAGTAATACTAATAATTTTCTCTTTCTAGAGGTAGGTAGGTAAGTTCTTTTTAATCCTAGCTATATATATTATGAGTTATTAGTAGAGTTTATCCTTTTAAGCTTTATACTATAAGGTCTATAGTTCTTAGTCTTTAAAAAGCCATACTTTCTCTTTAAAGTTAATCTCCTTAGGTTTCGCTAGGACTCTTATTAATATAATATATACGCTTTTAAGGTATTTAGATTAGAATATCTTTATAAACCTAGCCTTTAACTATTTATTGCTACTATTTACTAAGAGGTCTTGCCCCCTATGAGGTAGGGCATTAAGATGCCCTAAGCTTTTACTTAGCTTTTACTCTAAAGTAAAGTTAAACTTAGCGAGGTAGTTAGATTAATATACTTATTTCTTAATAAGCTATTTCTTAAAATAAAAGTACCTTAAGTTCTTATAGTCTATAAGAATTATAAAGTGCTTAATTACTTATAACTTAGGCCGCTATGCTTTAAGGTAGTATATAATAGTAAGGAGTTCCTTATTATAAATAGGGTAATTAGCTTTAGTAGGAGAGTATTTCTTTAATAAATAAGTAATAAGGCGCTAAATACTATAATTATCTTTTTATACTATTAGCCCTCCTATAGTATAGCTAGAGGAATTAGCCTTAACTATAGTCTTTCTCTCTAGGTTAAAATATATAAGGATTAAGGCTATAATAAGTATTTCCTTTAGCTTATTAAATACTTCTTTATATTAATCGTCTTATTTAAACTAAATATCCTTTTTTATTAGCTTAATTAATAGTTAAGCTATATCTAAGAAGTCTTAGATAAAGACCCTATAGAAGTTTATAAAGCTAATAAATCTATAAACTCTTTTAACTAAGATTAATATAGCCTATTCCCTAATTACCTTAACTTTCTTAGGGTTAACTTAAATATTAATCTCTACCTTAATTAAAAAGCCTAAATACTTAATAATCTTAATATTAAATTTATATTTATTAATATTAATCTAGAGGCTAATATTTATTAATTTCTATAGAGTTTAACTAACCTTTTTTCTATAGTCCTTAAGGGACCTTAAAGAATATATTAAGATATTATCTATATATATAAAAGTAAAATTATCTAAGTAATCTTATAAGGTATTATTAATATAGCATTAGAAGGCAACTAGGGCTCTAATTAGCCTAAATAGTATAACTTAGTACTTAAAGGAGCTATATCTTATGCAAAAGGCTATTTTCTATATATCTTCTTCTGCTATTTATACCTTATTAAAGGTAATAATAATATTAAGCTTTATAAACTACTTTGCCTTTGCGATATTCCTTAAGGTCTCGCTTAAAAGTAAGAGGAGGTATTAGTTTTTCTTAGTAATACTATTTAACCCTTAATAATTAATATAAAAGTAAATTCCTTCGCCTAGTTTTTTTATTAATAAGACTAGGGTAGCCACTAGGGAGTTACTCGCGCAGATAAACTTCTTATCTAATAGCTTAATAAGGACTTTCCTTAAAATAAAAAGCTTCTCTTTCTTTATATTATATAATAGGCTCTAAGGGAGGTTCTTTTTATTTCTATCTTTATTCTTTATAATCTTAATTTAGAGGTTAATACTAAGTTATAAGGGTAGGAGTTTATTAGTATATTGCCTATTAGATACCTAAAGCCACTAGTAGTAATACTTTAAAAGCTTCTCTTTTAGGTCTATTCTTACCCTTAGCCTTAGGGCCTTATTAATATCTCTTATAGTAATAGTAAATACTTTAATACCTTATAGCCTCTTATCTTATTATACCTTTGCTATAAAGACTAATACTATTACTTATTTAACCTTTAGGTCTAGGGCTATCTACTTAGCTCGATTTTATACCTATATATCTAATAACCTAATTATAAGGTAGCCTTTCTTAGCTAAGATATATATATCCTTATCTTCTATCTAAGGCTTCCTAAGAATAATATTATAGTTTAGCTTTAGGACTATATAAAAAAAGATCCTTTAGTGCTAATAACTATTAATATTAATTAATATGAAAGTAATTATATTAATTACTATATTTAAGTTACTAATAATATTCTTAAGTTTCTAAGGAGGAATAGGGATTTATAGTAGCTTTAAGGAGTAAAAGAGTTCTTTATTTATAGTAATATAATAAAGATAACTATAGTTAACTAGACCTATAGTAAAGTTAGTTCTATTAAGTCTAATATTAACTAGAAAGGGGTCTCTATCTATCTTTACTTTACTATCTTTTCTTTATTCCCTCTAAGCTACTATATGCCCTTATTACTCGCCCCTACTAGTCTTATCCTTACTCTCTTTATCCTTAAATACTACTTTAGTAATTTAAGGCCTTACTAATATAATACTAATATATATCTATAAATCTAGACATAGGGGTATTACTAATAGGCATATAAGGATTTTATAATTATCTCTCCTATAATAGAGGTAATAGTATTTACTCTATCGCGTATTAATCTCCCCCTAACTAACCTACTTAGCCCTCTTCCCTAGGAGGGCCTTATCTTAAAGTCGCTTTAAGGGGTACCTATTAAGATTATTATTCCTCTTAGGTCTTAAGGTATTAACCTATATTAAGCCTAGGGGGGTTAGGTCTTATTCTATTATATCTTCTCTTATAACTTCTAGTTAGGCATAGCTACTAGAGGCAGCAAGTAAGGAGGCCCTTGGCTAACTCTTATTCTTATTATTTAGCTTTCTTTATTAACTAAGTAGCTCTATAGAGTTACTTAATTTATTATATTTTACTATAAGGCTAATATAAGAGTTAATCTTAGCCTTATTTACTAGTATAAGTATTATCTTTAATTTATTATTTAATATATTATATAAGTATAAGATTTTACTAATATCTAGCTATACTTCTGTATTTATATTAGTAATTTCTCTCTTAAATTAAGGGTAAAAGGTAGTAAAGGACTTATTCTCTCCTTACTTAAGGGTATATAGTGCCTAAATAGCCTTCTTTTTATAATCCCGGTCTCTATATAATAAGTCTAAGCGATTAAAAAGTAAAGTAAGGTTAGCCTTAGGCCTTTTAGTCTTAATTTCTATAAATATAATAATATCCTTCTTTGCTCTTTCTAATAACTAAGAGTATATATACTTAAATTATAATATAGAGCTACTTAATATATTAGTATCTTTATATAGCTTATTCTTTATCTCTAGCTTCTATCTATACTATATGCTCTTCTTTTTTTTATAAAGGGCTAGATCAAGGAGTTAAGGGCATAGTTATTAAGTAAGCTTCTATTTAGGGACTAAGATACTAACTTCTTCTCGGGGTATTAAGGTACTAAGTCTACTTAGCATAAAGGGGGTAATATTAGTTTATCTATTATTAACTATAGTTTTAATAGCTTATAGCTTTAATCTAAATTCTTTTTTATTCTTAGCTAAAGTTCTTCTAAGTTCTATATTTTCTTCTTATATATTCTTAAGCTCTTATATTATAGCTTTAAGGGTAATAATTAGGTAAGTAAGATTTATTATATTAGCTTCTAGCTTAAGGTCTTTAATAATAAAATAATAAGTACTCTAGATATGTAAATATAATAATCTTTAATATATATAAATAGCCTCTAGTAACTATATTCTAGTTATCTAGTCTAAGATATTATTTATATTGAAGATAAAGAAAAAAGAAAGAAGTTCTTAAGTGCCCCTAAGCTATGGGGTAATTTCCTATCCCTAGCGCGCGCGAGCTTAGTATATCTTGCGGCATAGCCGCAAAGATATAAGCCCTGGCCTATAATAATTATATTATTTTAATTTCTATTTAATTCTTTTAACTCTATAATAAGAAAAATAAAAATATAATTTTATTAATATATTTTACCTCTTTTAAACCCTTAGAGGACTTATAAAAATAATTTTAAGTAAATTAGCTATAATTTACCTTTTTATAGCCTTAAATATTAATAAAAATAAAAAAATACCTTTATAATTATTTAATTTATTAATTTATAATTAATTATTAGATTTATAAACTAAGGGAAAAAAGCCTAGAAATATCTTATATAATAATAACTTAGATAGGATTTAAGGTATTTATTAAATTATAATTTTTAATAAGTTAAGAATTAAAGATAATTACTTTTAATATAAAAATACTTATAATAAGATTATATTAAAATAATAATCCCTTTATATAGATTTAATTAATTATAATCTAATTAAATTTATTTAAAAAGGACCCTAAGATTAGTTTTATATTAACTAAGGAAGATATATATTAATAAATATAAGAGATATTAGCTATATTAGTAATTAATAATCTCATTACTTAATCTTAATTCCTTAAGGTAATTTAAATAATATAATAAAACTTCCTTAGGGACTAAGGCTATTTATAATTCTTAACTCTAAAGTTATATTTCTTAACCTTTTTATATAACTAATTAAATAATATATTAACTAAGGTATAAAAATTATAAATAATTTTTTTATTTATTAAAAGAAAATAATTATTTTAATTAATAATAATAAGCCTAATTTAAAAATAAAAAAACTAATAATAAAACTAATTAGCCTAAGACTTAAAGCTTAAAAGTAAGCTAATAAATCCTTAATTCTTATACCTCTTAATTAAAAGGATTAGCCTTAGACCCTAAGTAAGCCTCTTAAGAATCTATTTCTAAGGACCTTAAAGTAATTATAACCTTTATTAAATAATAGCTTTAAGTATTAATAAAATAAAAGCCTTTTTATATTTAAAAATATAAAAAATATAATTATAAGGTAAAAGTTATTAAGTTTATTTAATTAAATAATAATTAATTATAAATAAGGTTAAATTAAAGATAAATATCTCTATATTATTAAAAAAAGACCTTATATTTATAGTATTAAAGATTTTATTTACTTAGACTATAAGACTAATAAGAGATCTATATTAAAGCAAAAAGTAATTAAGGTAAAGATAAAAATTATATTAATTAACCTAAGGGAAAAGAATTAGCTTAATATAATATATAGCTAGCTTATATAATAATTATTAACTAATAACTATATTATTTACCTCTCTAATAAAATAATAAGACCTTTATAGTAAAATAAGCTTTTAGCTATTATTACTTAGCCTTAAATACTTATTATAATATTAAAAAAGAGCTAAGATAAAAAGATAAAAAAGTAATAAAAAAATAAAAATACTTAATTAATTAATCTATAGTAGCTATAAGCCTAGTAAGATATTAAATAAGGTATAATAAGAATAATATATAAAGAAAAGAGATAAATTTAATAAGGCTTTTTAAGAACTATAAGAATAAATATTAAAGCCTTATAGAGAGCTATAAGTTTAGGGAAATAAATACTAAGTTATTTTAGGTTATTAAGTAATTTCTTATATATAAAAAAAAGAATTAAAGGCCTTAGACCTTTAATTATTATTATTATCTTTAATAATTAGATTAAAAATAGGGAGCTTTAGGCTTTTTTTTCTTAAGAAGATCTTTATTATTATTAATTAATTATTTACCCCTATTATTTTATATAATATTTAATTTATAAGAAAAATATATAAGATCTTTATTTTAAAAGTTATTTAAAGAAAGTTATATTAAAAGTTTTAGCTATAATTAGTATATTTTATTTCTCTAATAAAGCAACTAGGGACTTCGCGTTATTTAATACTATAGCCTTAATATAAAAGTAATAGTTTATTAAAGCTTATAAATAGGCATTATACTAAGCTTTTATAAGCTAGAATATATAATTAGAGTTCTAGGCTATAAGAATATTCCCTCTTAATAAGAAGAGACTTCTAGACTAAGCTATTAAGGCTAAAGAGCTATTATCTTTATTATCGCCGCTATATATATTAAAAAAGAAAAAAGTTAGTAATACTAAGCTTTAATATATACTAAAGAGCAAAAAAGACATAAAAAAGTAAGCTTAATACCTTGATTAGAGTTATAATACTTTCCCGCGGGACCTATAAGATATTATAAATGTATATATAAGGGAATTAGATAGGAAGAATACTATAATTATAGCCTTATAGCTCTATATAATATTCCTCGAGGAGAAATTAAAGTTAAAGGAGATAACTAGGCATAAGGCTATTAACTATAACCCTAATAAGACCTTTATATATATTCTAGAAATTATAATTATGCATTTTAAAGCAATATAAGTAGCTTTATATTATAAGGAAGCTTATAGTCTTAATCTTTATAATAAGGCGATAGAAATTATATAAATAGAAAAGAAATCTATATATATTAATTTCTAGCTTTAACTATTTAAATTAATTATTATTTCATTAAGGAATCATTAATTAAATGTTATAGTATTAATCGCTAGGGAGGGATTTAGGGATATCAAGACTGGGGTTATGGCGAGACCTGGGTGCCCCACTCTATAGGTCTCGACGTCTCGGGCTGATTACCGTCAAACCAAACCAGTGGGCAAAAGAGAACGCCCTGCCCTTGCCTCGCTGGCAGAGTGACTTATATATCTCGGCAATTCTTTATTGACATGCCAGGAAAAGCAATGGTCGATGATCTCATATTATGATTAAGTCATCCAAGAATAATCATAAACAAACGGGCCTCAATTACATATTCAATTTGATCATCAAACAACCCTGGCCTTTATCCTTGCACGTCATTCCCCTCCCAGCTCAGCTCAGCCAGCCACTATCATCACTCGTTCTGCCAGGCCCCAGCGAGGCGCAAGGTCCACCAGCCTGTCAAGGCGCCAAGCCATCTCCGTGGGCCTGGATCGGGTGTCCCGTGCAGATGATGCCTGGACAGGGAGCAGGGATGCTTGTTCGGGGAGATTTGGGAGGTCAGAGCACACCCATGACTCACACAAGGACGCTCACAAGTAACATGCACAAGCACACCCAAGTCACAAACAGCTCAGAACTCTTCTCCTTCCAGCTTCATTTGGGTGCCATCCCCCGAAGCTACGGCTTCAATTGCAGGCCTCTGGCCTCCAGTAAATTAACAAGGGTTTTACTTACCAAACCGCGCGTTTCAAAGTCGAGACGAGGGGGAAACATTCTCCCCTCGCCTCTTCTACCTCTCGCTACAGGCCGTTGTCGACCCCCCACTCTCATCTCACAGCTTGCTCTCTTGGGAGATCCAAAAAGCGAGGAAAAGCGGTTAACAAAAAAAGTTCCGGTCGAGATCCCAACTCTCACTCTCATTCTTGAGTCCTGATCCAACCCTCTGTGCTCCATATCACACCCAAGACTAGGTGTTGCA
>JBBEOF010005309.1:0-32752 GCA_037576055.1 Fusarium sp. M6JPR69
AAAAATCCCAGAGCTATATAGGCTATTTTAGAAAATTTAAAATTTAGCATTTTAGGTATACAGTATAAGTGCGACGCATGGTTGGATGCGACGCATGGGTGACATATACGTTAAAGGTTAACCCATTGTAAAATCCAAAAGCAACATCGTGCATTGAGTGGCTGACCCACGTCGCCAACAAGGCTGCTGCAGGGTCCAGGGCATCACCCGGTGGTGTAACCGAAGATCACTGTGTGCCACTTCATGCAATAGGACTGCGAGAAGTGACGTATCCGATGTTGGCGCGGTAATCAAACCTGTCTACGCCCCTACTTCATTAGCTCTTTAGTTCTGTTCTCAACCGTTGAGAGTCAATAAATCCCAGGTGGCAGGTCGGAGGCGGCTGCTGCTAATAACAGCTTCAGGTTCGAAAGCGGAGGAGGAAAGGGAGGTATCGACAAAGGGGAAAAGTCTCCCTTTGCAATAGAGTCGAACCTCTTATCGTTCTTATCTGCTCGTCGTCTTGCACTGCTCAACATACACCCATGCCAAGAATTTCCCCGCTTCTCTAAAATATTGTGGAGATAAGGAGACACATTTTAAGTACCCACCCCCATTGAGCTGCCCCTTGAGCCGCCTTTGTGACACCCCAACTAGACGGCGCTTGCCACGTTTGAATGCACAGCCTTGGTCGCACGGGCCTTTCTCCCGAGAGTTTAGTCCTCTCAGTCACCCACAAGAAAAGACTCTGTGGAAGGCAGTCGAGACGCAAACTCCCAATAGCACAGACCTGGAGGTGGGATGATTAGGCAAGAAAAAGAAATTATTATTCAGAACGGGATGCTCCGTACCAATAAACCAATTGCACTCCCGTCACTAATGCAATGCCATCATGTGCCCCCCTTCCCCCCCCACCTTTAGTCATGTCCTTATCATCTGTCTTCCAGCCCTGTTTTAATCCCGCCTTTATCCTTGATCGCTCCGTCCAGGCTGATCCGGCTGCCGAGATGTGGCCTCTCGCTGAGTCTCCCCCATTGACGCTTGTACAAATCGCTGAGACTCGTGGACGAGGTAGTTCTGGATGAGGGCGCAGTTGCACCCCGAATGCTGTAGAAGTTCCATCTTAAGCGTATGAATCTCAAGAGTTAGGTCTGCCACGCATGTAGAAAGATCGCGATGGATGCGCTTCAGATCCTGCTCGCTAGACTCGAGCCTCAGCAGCTCGGCCCTCTGTTTGGCTCGGAATTTGTTGGTTGCGAGTCGGTTCTGTTCCCGGGCCGTTTTCATGTCGTCATTGCGCTGTTGGAATGCGTAAGCGTTGTTGCCCCTGGCACTTCTATTGCCGCGAATACTTGCATGCTGTGTCTTCTCCTTTGCCAGTGGGTCCGTGTCTGTGTCGCGAGACGAATTCCGTCGATCGGACTTACGAGATGGAAAGCCGTTAGTATCGTGATTCCGCTTTTGATGCAGTTTCTTTGGTGAACAGGGTCAGTACCAGCCATCCTAGACAGGAAGTGATTTCTCAAAACCCACGGGCTCAGAAAGCATAGAAGAAGGTGAAATCTCCGTGACGGGAATGTCGCTACTCCATAGATTGGGAGACGCGGCCATAGGGTTGTTGTCGCTCCAAACATCAGTCAATTTGGTATCGCTGCGATACACAAAGCTATTAGGAGGTGAGGGAACGGTCGGCGCGTAGACGCTGTTTGCCGTGCTAGTCTCATCTTGGGATGAATCAAATGGTCCTAGCTGGTCTATCGAGCACCATTGCTCCCATGGGAGAGGTTGAGAGATATAGGATGTCGCAAAGGTCCAGTCGTCTCCCATAGGATTTAGCACGCCTAGGGCTCTATCGTCCATGAGATGGTAGGGAGCAGGGGGTATGTTTCTGTTCAAGAAGCTAGACTTTTGGCCACGATAGTGGAACAATAGTTAAAGAGGGTTGTTAACCATCTGGAGGGGTATTGTATGGGCCGCTAGCCTATTGCTTTACGCCAGTGATCAGGGGTTTGAGTTGATGGTGAACCCTATAGTAGAAGCCTGTGATGATTGGAGATGGAAGAAGATACTGTGCCGACTCTCAGAAGCCATTGCAGACGAAATGGCCTGCTCTATATAACCTGAATAGACGCAAACCGTCGAGCAACCAATGGCTAAGCTCCTTGGAATTGCGGAGGCGCATCAAGGACCTCCGAGGGAAGGCTGAGACACAATTGAAGATGTTAGGGCACGTGGACTAGAAGAGCCCTTGTCTCAGCCCGTTGAAGCGAAAAGGTGTGCTGGTGATTATTAAGGGTCTAAGTTGTGTGTGGCTGTGAGGAGCACGGCTTACTATATGATGTCTATACCCTAGATCTCTCTATCGGGGTTGATGACTCTATCACAGGACACTCGTTACACTCGTTGCACGCGAAAGGAGAGGTTGGCACTGCCGTGAGCGTTGCATCGCAAGATGGACGCGACCCTCGAGGAGATCTTTATCGAGGCTGGGGATTCAGTGGCTGCGACGCGTCGCTCGCCGACAGCCGTGAAACCGACTGCGAAAGCCCAGAAAAATGTACAGGCAGCCGCAAGCAAGGCCGAAACGCCAAAGTATGATGCTGTAGAGCAAATAGAAGCAGGTGATAACAACCGTGGTAATGCAGTCGGAGGATCGCAGGCCATGGAGAGCGCGGGGAGCGGCAACGAGTCGCTGATCCAGACGATGCTCCGTACGATGCTCCGGGAAACATCAAGTCATCTCATGAGCGAGCAAAAGCAGATGCTGGAGAGGCTCTGGGATGCGTTGCTTGAGAACCAGCAAAAGGCGACGAAGGTGATGAGTGAGCAGCTGGAGATGATCTGACACCTCCAGCAGGAAATTCATACGGTCAGGGCCGAGGCAGCCAAAGACCGGAAAAAGATAGAAGAGTTTAGGCGCATGCACGAACAGATGTCTGACCAGCTCAGGGCAATGCGAGAAGAGACAGCTAAACAGCTTAGATAGATGCGAGAACAGGAAGCGGAAGATCCGAAACAACTGCGCAAGTAGATACCTGAGCAGATAAACGAGCAGCTTGGGCAGGCACGACCGCAACCAGCAGAAGAAATGGGACAGCTACGAGAGCAACTAGAGGTGGTGACCAAAAGCGTCACGGCCAACAGTGTCCAAGCAAGTCCTTAACCATCATATGCAGATATGGCGCGCACGCCCCCGACAAGCCAACCAAGCAACGTTCAAAGCCTATCATCTATGCGAACAACACCGTCCGCGTTCAGCGATACGTAGTGCTATGCCATCGACATGTCGAGGGTGAACGAGGAGGACAGATGCAAGGCCCAGGCCGGGGGAGTTCGACAAGCCATTAAAGAGGAAATGCGGTCCAAAGAGGGCCAACATGGCGATACGCCGCGGTGGTGAGAGACATACGCAACGCGGACCGCATCAAAGTAATCTACAGGGACGAAGCCGAAATGCAACTTATCAAGCAAACCGCATAGAAAACCGCAATCAAGGGCGCGAGAGTGCTGAGGGACCAACTTTTCCCAGTCGAGGTAGACGGCGCAAATCGTACGGCAGTGCTAGACTCGAATGGCGATATACTTCCTGGAGCAATGGAGGCTCTCTGTGAGGAGAACGAAGTGATAATAGCCAAGATCCATTGGCTTAGCAACAAGGAGAACGGCAAGACGTATGGGTCAATGGTGATCTACGTAACGAAAGGAGTAGATGCGAAGCGCCTCCTAGAGGAGAGGTGATTTCACCTGGCGGGAGAGCCAGCCAGCACCAACATCTTTGAACCGCGTCAAGGACCAGTCCAGTGCTATAAGTGCTGGAACACCGGCCACAAAGCATTCGGATGCAAGAGGGAGCAGGTGTGCGGAAGGTGCGCGCAGCAAGGACACCAGCACAGGCAAGGCCAGGTAGCTGAACCGTATATGCTACCTGTGGAGGACCTCACAAAGCCTTCAGTCGAAACTGCCGGGCATGGGAGGCACAGGGTGATGCATACTAAACTACAAACATTCCAACTCAACGTACGGAAGAGAGACGTGGCCCAACTAAGCATGATGAACAAACCTTCAGCAGTACGCAGTGCTGGCCGTCGCCGAACCATACGCACGAACCATTGAAGGTGCGGTGGTGACGACACCGAACAGCCATAGCAACTGGACCAAAATGGTACCAACGCAGATGCATAATGCGCAGTGGCCGATCCGTAGCATGCTATGGATTCGACGAGACATAGAAGCGGAACAGATTCCGATACCATCAGCAGACCTAACGGGGGCGGTGCTACGACTCCCCGACAGGGATGTGCTGGTGATCTTGGTGTATGTGGAAGGGAGAAACGAGGAGACGCTGCTGGCCACAATAGAGATGCTGCATACCCAAGTGACGACGTTCCGCAACGCAACATGAGGAAGAACAGACGTGATCCTAGTGGGCGACTTCAATCGTCACGACCATCTCTGGGGAGGAGATGACGTGATAGGTAGGAGACAAGGCGAGGCGGAGCCGATCATCAGCCTCATGGAGGAGCATGGTCTGCTCAGTCCTCTCCCCGGGGGACGAAGACGTGGGAGAACTCGGAGCACTCAAGCACGATAGATTTGATGCTGGCATCGGCCGAGTTGGCTGCGGAGATGGTACCATGCGGGATCCATCAGACGGAACACGGGTCAGATCACAGAGCTATTCGGACTGTGTTCGACCTGGGGGTGCCAGAAAGAAAACCCGGTGAACGACGGCTATTCAAGAACGCACCGTGGACAGCGATCAGAGAAAGAGTGGAGGAAAGGCTCCGATGGCTGCCATGGGATGACGACGTGCAGACCCAAACGGAAATGCTCATGGGAATAGTGCTCGAAGCAATCGACAAGTTCGTGCCACTAGCAAAGCCATCCCCGTATGCAAAGAGATGGTGGACAACAGACCTAACCCGGCTCCGACGGGCGTACACGTACTGGAGGAACCAGGCGAGATCGCAACGTCGAAGAGGTCAACGGTCGCCGGAACTGGAACAGAGAGCCAAAGGAAGCAGGCAAAGGATTCCATGACGCGATCAGGAGGCAGAAGAAGGCGCACTGGGACGACTTCCTCGAGGACGGAGCCAACATTTGGCAGTCAGCAAGATATCTCAAGCCGAGAGGCGATGCCATAAGCGACAAGATCCCACCTCTCAAGAGACCGGATAGAACAAAGGCAAGGGATAAGGCAGAACAGGCAGTGGAGCTGCTCACTGCTATCGACGCTAGGCAAGATTCTCGAGGCGGTAGTGGCGGACAGGATCTCATACGCCGTCGAGACGTTCGGACTCCTACCCACAAACCACTTTGGAGCAAGAAAACGGCGATCGACAGAGCAGGCACTGCTGCCCCTGCAGGAGCAGATCTACAAGGCGTGGAGAAACTGTTGTTGTGTCACGCAGGGATGCTGAGTGCACTTGACAAAAGGTAGTTCTTGTTGTCGTGATTGTAATTATTCTTGATTAAGTTTCCATGATCTCAATGAGAGGCCCTTTGGGGCCTTATATCCTTGAGTGATTCCATCTAGGACTTTGAACCTTAATCGTAGGACTTCAAACTTTAATCTTGATCCTGAAGTTAAGGGGGAACTCTCAGTTCTTCCAACAGAAACCGCAAAGTGGTTAGCCTCGTCAGCTTCGACGTCAAAGGGGCATATAACGGCGTATTTAAGGACCGACTTTTACAGAGACTGGAGGTTCGATGCATACCACAGTGGCTGGTCAAATGGATCGATGCTTTCTGCTCAAATCGCATAGTAAGCATTGTGGTGAACGGCCATACATCGGAGCGACGGCCACTACCCCAAGCGGGCCTTCCGCAGGGATCACCGCCGCTACCGGTCCTATTCCTGTTCTTCAACACGGATCCAGTACCGAGCAAAATCAACTCAACGGGCGGCTCGATGGCCTTCATCGATGACTACTCGGCCTGGGTGAAGGGGCCAACGGTGGGGACAAATAAGGCAGGCATTCAAGCCATCATAGACAGAGCGCTAGGCTGGGAAAGACGGAGCGGTGCAACATTCGAAGGCGATAAAACAACCATCATACACTTCACGCACAATGCCGAGCGCACCAGCGACACGCCATTCGTGATCAAAGAGAAAAAGGTCAGACCGACATAAAGCACCAAGATCCTTAGAGTAGTGATAGATATGCAGCTATGGTATAAAGAACACATGGCAAGAGCAGCAGGCAAGGGCCTGTCGGCAGCCATATGCCTAAGGAGGCTCAAGATACTATCACCTCAGACTACAAGGCAGCTCTTCACGGCTACTGTGGCACCAACCATGGACTATGCCTCCACCGTATGGGCGCATACGTGCGGGATAAGAGCACTGGGCCAGCTGAACAGAGCGCAGCAGGTAGGTACCCAAGCGGTCACTAGCGCCTTCCGAACGGCAGCGACGGCGGTGCTGGAAGCAGAGGCAAGTATCCCCACGATGGGGGAACGTCATACTCGAGCCGGCACTAGGCTCTGGATCAACCTGCATACCTACCAAAGACGCACCCACTCGCGGGTCTCAAGACATCAAACAGCCGGAGATACTTGTCTCTGATGAAGCAGCTCGCGCTGGCACAAGAAGGGAACGCAGTTGAGCGAATGGAGACAATCCAGGCATGTACACTACCACTATGGCACAGCCGCCTACCCATTGGGTACGACCTCGACCAAGATATGGTGACAGAAACCGCCAACAGGATGGAGGGCATTCTGGTGGCAACCAGTGCCTCGGAGAAGGCAGGAAGGGTAGGGTTTTCGTGAGAAACCTCAACGGGAACATCTAGAGACCGCCGTCACATTGATGTGAGAAGAGAATTCATGAAGTTATAGATATGCACTACCAAACTGTATTGGATGAACCCCGTCGACTTTGTTGAGATTCAGGACGTCGTGATCGTCGCGATTGGAGCCATGATGAGGTGGCAAAAAGAAAGATTACTCTATAGCTAGGTTACAAAACGATGGTAAAAGAGAACCAAGGAGGGGGCTCACATAATTCCAGCGCGGCACAAAGCCGTTGCTTTGATTAACCTGATGCCAACTCTGCATACCGGCTGCTTTATCGTCATATCGTCGTCCTTATCGCAGGAAATATCGTTGACCATTAATACGACTAAAATACTCGTGCAAAATGGACTGGCAAAGAGAACCCAAAACCACGCTTGGAAGAATTTCTCTTGCCAAGAGCTGGGGCGGCCGGTTTGGGCAGGTTCGGCGTTGAAGGACTCAGGGTACATAGAGGTGCAGATAAGGACGGCAATGATGCTAAGCACCTCCAGGGTACTAATCATGCCGGCCAGCAGCCTGCAAGCCTTAGGATCACTCCCAAGAACAACCGCCACGGGTAGTTGTTCGAATGGTGTACTCACAGAAAGTTTGGCGCCTCGGAGACGCCGATCTTAGTGAATGGAATCCAAGATATCAACATGCTTATGACCCATGGCAGAGCCAGCGCCAGCGGCAGGGCTTTCTTGTCGAATAACCGTCTTAGACCCATCTCAGTTGGCACCATCGGAGCTCCTTTCTCGAGTAGAGACTGTGTTGAGTTATCGTCGTTGTGTCCCGAGGACTGCTGCGAACTTGACGAGCTGTTTCGCCATATCGGCAGTAGAGATCTTATATCGGATGAGAGCTCCATGTTTCTATCGTGGCGTAGACGCTTGTCGCTTAGGAACATTGAGTGGTGACAGCATACATGCAGGGGCGGTGGCTATGCTGTTGACCCGTGGCGTTCGGTCTATGACGTTGTGATCTTCGCCCAACGCTCGGGTGTGTCGAGAAGATGGGGCAATGCAGCAATAGCAAACACAGCATGAAGGGTTAACCCAAGGTTTGAAAGCGAATGAAAGGAGAAAGCAAAGAACCAGGTTCTTGGGTGTCTTCCAGTTCAAAGTACGCAGCAATGACCGAACACTTTATTCGGACACAGCTCCATGCGCTCCGCTCCCATTCGCTGTTACCATCGCCCAGCTCCACTCCATTCCTTCGTCCCTCACCAATGGGTACAATAAACTTCAGCCCACATGAACTAGCTAGCTGCCAGTGACCAAACGTTTCTTCAAGGTTTGATTGAGGACCGGTCTAGACCTTCACGGTGACATTCTAATTTCATATTCCTCGCCTCCTCGTTACTCTATGGCGGTTATGTGGCGGCCAATTCCACCTATCAGATGCAATTAAGTTTCTTGCGTAAACGTCAAGGTTTAACTTAAGACAGACACTGGCGACACTCTTGCGTAATGAGAACCTTGCATACAGATATCAGTCGTCTCAGGAATATATACACCACGGTTCGCTTTGTATTTTCATTTCAATCCTGCCGGCAAAAACATTAGGCTACGCCGAATACATAACGGTTTCAAACCTCTGAAGTACCCTATTAACCTCTTATTTCTAATCAACCACTCCTGCTCCACTCCGAAATGGCACACACCGGTACTGCGCACAAAGTCATTTCTGTTATCCTCCGTCTTGGTGAATTTGCCTGCGCTGTGATTGTCCTTGGAATTCTCTCTCGCTTCTGTTATCTCATTAGCATCCCGCAGGCGGAAGCCGATGGACGGATCATCTATGCCATGGTCGTCGCGGGCATCGGTATTGTCTACTCGTTCTTTTTTTGTCCGCCATTCAAATCTCTCTTTTTGGGATTCCCATTTGACTTTATACTGTCTGTGATGTGGCTTGTGGCATACTGTCTGCTTCAGACCGTATGGCTCCCCCTCCCATTTTTATGCTGTTCCTTGGCGAAGACCACCGACTGGTACTAACTGCAAAACTCACTTTGAACAGAGAACGGGTAGTCACACGTGCTCTGCACGCTGGTATTACGACTATTGGGGCTACTATTGGGGTCGTTTCTGGCGAGTCGGCCCCATTGGGACAGTGACCATCGATGGGGCGGGATGCGCGCAGTGGAGGACGGTCCTGGCCTTCTCATTCATCGCGTGGTTCCTCCACCTCACGAGTGGCATTCTCGTGAGTCTTTTCCCTATATTCGTCCTAGACATACAAGAAGGTGGAAGAAATTGACGCAACTACCTCTAGGGGATATATGTCTTCCATACTTACATCAAGCTCGAGGAGACAAGGCGCGACATCAAGCATCATGCGGAAAAACTCACCAAGTAAGTTCCCTTAGGCATAAAATATGGCGTGATTCGGATTGTGGACTGATAATTCTTGCCCTTTTAAGAGGTCATCCTCAGGCGCATGGCTACGAGCAGGGAGTCGAAGGGCAGAATGGCGCGGCAAATACCCAGTCTACAGTGCCTACCACTACAGTGCCTACCACTACAGTATAACTTGGGCTAGGGCATACTGAGGAGTCCGCTGAGAAAAAAGCCACAACTGGCAACACCCAACTCTATTTGGTGGTTAACAAGATCTATCATGGCAAGTTTGTAATTGGAGAATTCCCAGGGAACGAAGGGCCAACCAGACTGAACTAAGAATGTACGGAAGAGAGTGACTCGGACTGGCATCCCGCCAGATCAGTTCATGTACCTAATGTACCGGATTTCGTCTTGCGCACCAGAGAGATTGTACAGTCCACCAGAGCCATCGCGACAGTTGTCATCATATTCTCCCATTTCCAGTTACTCAAATCACATGTACAGCACCATGAAAACGACCAACACATTAGCTCCTATCGCCCTCATAAACGGCTCTTGGTGCCTTAAGCCACCAGTAATGATCTGCTCTGGCTCGTATATACCTGGTGTCGTCGAGTTCGTCGTACCGTTCCAACAGTATCTCTCAAAGCAGTCTACACATTTAGATGGCATATCCGTACCTATGCGGACCAGGCTGCGTGCCAACACCGCACAACCTACACAGGCGGGCCAGTTAGAGTCTACTGTGCCGTTAGCCATGGTTGCGACGTTGTATCCGTTGCGAATGATCTCGTTCCGCTCCGTATGACTATATTCGAGGTCAAAGGTCGTGAAGTTGGACTGATATGTATACGGTGCGTTGGGGAGATAGACAATCAGCGGGCCTAACGGTTGTTGGTGTCCGTGTCGCACCCGAAGAATGTCGGACGCTTGTTTAGGCCCAGATTGATGAACGTGTTTTGATCTGGAACCTTTGGGAACTCGCTATTTTGGGCCGAGACGTCCTCCTTGGATCTCTGATACCTTGCCACAAGGGCCGTGCCGTTCGGCTAGCGAGTCTTAGTGTCAGCGGAGCCGTCAACGGCAAAGATGACATCGACTTGTCGGTCAGATAAGATCAATGGATGCAGGGGAATGTTTTGCAAGTCCTCGTCACCATCGACGAGCGTCAAGACCGTGTTGTCCGCGTTTGAGTTGTTCCTGGGATTGTATTTGTAGAACGGATTGGGCCAGCTGGCGATGTCCCTATTCTCTTCGCCAATATCCGCTAGCGTGTTGTTTATGGCCTCAAGTAAGAATTCTGGAACATTCTCAGCCTTGCCGATCTGTAAGAATGCCTGGTTAAACAGTGACTATGAGGTCCCCATGACAAACCCGGCGTTATCGACCCCAGCGGTACATTCTCCATCCCGTCTGATGGTACCGTTCTCGGAGTCGGAGCCGACATATCTCAGAGGCGCAAAGGCGGCAAGTCCCGGATCGTAGGACCCCATTTCCCATGGGTTGAATTCTACAATGGTGGAATTGTCCGCGATCTGAAGCTGTCCCGACGTCCGCTCAACCGCAACGATGAGGGGCATCGGTGCCCTTAATGGTTGAAAATCCATACCTGGCCCTCCATCGCTGGCATTGACGAGCTGGTACGACAGGACCCTTCCCCAATAATCGGTTATGGTCTTGTTATAGCCAGCGTCAGCTTTATCCTTGACGTCTTGGTACAGCTCGCGATAGTACCGTGCTACGGACAAGTCTGCTGGACCTAATTTTTGTAGAAGTTAGCAAACACCATCGCCTCTACCAATCAGAAACTTGGCTCTAACAAACCTTCGATGATTGACTCATTAAACTGCCCAAGGGTATTAAGGAAGTTACCCGACGCGTCGATGATGGACTCTACCGAGGTGAAATTCTGCACATAGAGATTTCCAACAAGCCAACTACCGCCAGACAGCCCACTGAGGCACGTTGCAGCCTGAAGAATGCCAACTAGATGGCCCTTGTCCGTGGAGCTCGTGGTCCGGTTGTCAAACGCGGCAATGGCGCCGGCACCGTTGATCATGGCTCGATAACCTCCGCCGGAGATGGCTATGCCGATCCGCGGCAACTCGCCGCCATCACTCATGATGCTATTTATATGAGCATCCGTGTCAATGTTACGGATGTCGGCTCGATTGAGAACGTCCTTCAACGCTGAGATGGTGTTGTTAGCACTGCGCTGCAGCCATGCCGTTTCGTCGGTCGACAGTGTCGTCGCCTTGCGGATGACTGGCGATCTAGAAGGGCATGAGACTCGGCCTGGGGCATAACCATCCCGGGCATTGGAACGGCTCTTAACCCAAGAAAAGGCAAGACTCCACGGTTCATGGACCTGCCCTGTGCCGCTGAGTTCAAGATTAAGCATGGTTTCAGTTTTCACGGCGCAGCATTAACTTACCACTGGGCCAGACAAAAGAACTGCCAGGAGGATTAACCGATCGCAAGCCAACATCGTGGATTGGTGATGAAGCCCTGATAAAACCCCATTCAATCCTTTTTGTGTGTAATGATCATCTCGAGTGGACGACGACGGGAGACTTGAATTGACTTTCAAAAGCAGTCAATGAGAGCGGGCAGCTGTGGGATCGTTCTTTTTGCCTTAGATCATTGCTACATCTAAGGCTTGCTAGACCTGCCCAAGGTTAACGATGGCTTGTGCCACAACTGCTTCCTCAGGTTAGAGTCATCTTTGATGGCCTGGCTTCCGCATCCTCTTTAGGCTAGACATGGCACACAGTTTGTTGCGACCGCTGCGGGTCATGAATACGAGGCCGAGAGAACCTCTATACTGTCCAATGGATTAAGGGGAGTTAGAGCAAACCTTTTTATAATCTTATCACCTGCAGCTGGGGTCTACCATTCGCCGGGACTCCGGTAGGGTCACTGGATCCCTGGCGGGGTGGTCCCGCCCGATCACGATATTGTTATGGAGCATGCTTCTTTCAGCTTGAAGGTGGCATGGTGACAAGTTCACTACGCATAAGACCATAATGGATAAGAATTCCGGCTGCGAGACCGGGGCTTGATTTGATACTGATTTAACTCTGCGGCAAACTACTTATTGGAGCCTCGGCGCACTCCACGGGACCCTCGGTGACAGCCCCAACCACATTATAACCCGGCTTCGGAGTCCGCGCTGGTTCTTATTGGAGCTATGAGCCTTAGATATCAGGTTTTCACCATCCTGGGTCAACCTACCGAATGCGAAGACAACAACAGCCTGGGTTCCCCGCCCACCCAAGACTCTGACTGTAAAAGCGTCTACCGCGCAACTGCAGTCGAACCTATTTGGTCCGACATACGGTACGTTCCATACGAATGTCACCTTGTTGTTCGCTCCATAGCCAACGATTCCGTATGTGACAGACCCTCCAACCCCGGCGCCCACGTGGCTCGACTTGCAGCGCAACATGCCGCTCTCTCCCGCCAGGATCTCCGGCGGTGGCCGTGAATCTGGCGTGTCCATCCAATGGCCATGGTCGAGACTGGGGGATTCGGGCTCGAGGTTGAGCTCCTCGTTGGTGTGATTTAGGATTACCACTAAGAGCTCCCTGGTGGTCACGTTGCTGCTGATTTGGGACATAAATCGCTCGACTGATTATGCTAATGCGAAGTGGACAAGTAATCAGCAGTGAACAGAAGACAAGAGGCCAACCTTGAAAGGATTTTTTCTTTTTTTTTTAAAAAAAAAAAAAAAACAAAAACAAAAAAAAGTTGTAGTGAAAAGAATTGTTGGTCTGATATAGTGCCTAACGTTATGCGTGAGGGTGTCCAGGCTGGCCAGGCGCCGGGAAAAGCTAAACCTGCGTCGGTGCTGCGTGACCAACAACCCCCTAGGCATCTCCGCGGTTGGTCATTTATAAGAGAACGACATTCAAGACCGAACATTGTTGCTAGCATCACTTGGGACAAGGGTCACTACGAGTTAGAGTCAAATATTCACCCAGATCCCTAAGGCGGCACATATCGACGTACAAACAAGTGCCAATTTTCTGAACTTTCTTGCTAGTTTGGTATCACACCACCAGCTAGGTACGCGTGTGAAGTAGTCTGCTGCGGTAGCATCAGTGAACGTCTTTAGCCCACCTGAGTTGCAGCAAGGATATATAAATTGGGACTTGCCTCCAAAGACTTGCTCCACCTTCATCAACATGGACTACCACGATTATCAACGTGACCGAGGTCGCCACCCCAAGCAAGGTTGGCGACACCACCCTTTCCCCGATGATGAAGACGAGTCTAATCATCATCGTACTCACGGGGGCCCAACGCGACTGGTGAATACCGGCAGCCAAGAGGGTGGGGACGCAATGGTGACTGGCTGAGTGGGGAAAGTTGAATTAGTGGGGTACATTTACAAACTAAATCGTCTCACCATCGTCGCGCGTACAGCACCTCACTAGCTAGGGCGAGTCGGACGAGTCGGACGAGCTGCCACAGCAGGGTTGACCCCGCTCCAAAAAAGCGCAGCAAGAGCGAGCACGCCATGGGAAATGCTATCAACACGGCAGCGGAAGTAGCATTCCGAATTCGAAATGATTCAGGATCCTGGGTTGGTGAGAAGGGGATCAAAGTTGCCAGTGCGGCCATAGCGTCAGCAACCATCGACTTATTGCTAGATACCGATCCAAAGAAGCATCCTCTAGCGCATATGGCAGTTTCGATGGTTCAAGGAGCTGTAAAAGATGGCATTACGGATAGCAAAACGAAGGTTAGAATTGCGCACCCGTAACAGTCTCGGTGGTTGAGAGTGTGCAACATTAGGTGTAGCAGAAGAGATTGAATTAAAGCTGCTTCTTCTATCTAAGGAAAGACGAAGGTCGGTCTCTTATACTTGTGCTCAACCTGCCGATCTTCCAGGCAGCAGGCTGTTGCCTGCGATCTGGCGTTCACGCTGACCGTGAAGCTATTCACGATAGTCGTAATCCTTGCCCCACTTCTAACAAACAGTATCTGTCTTCTGAAGTATACCATTCGTGGTGGCCGTCTTGAAGCAGTAACTGCAGTTATTGGATTTATAAGGCCTGGGCTAAGAGGATGGTGGTTATTTTATAGGATGCGTAAAATAATCAACCATTCCTGGTGGGCAAATTCAACGGTCATGTTTTTTTTTGGGGTGTTCTACGGTTGCTTCGTTAAGTTTCCTATGTCGTCATACATTGCTCACTTGCCTATCCCCTCAATTGTGATAAGCCTCCCGCCAGTTCACTACAGGGGTTGTCTAACCAAATAAATGCGAGCATGAAAGGTACATCTTTTCCTACCTAAATTAGCCCGTGATACTTGTCCCAACAGTTCTTGTTACAAAGCGCGGCATCGCATTGCTGACATCCCCAAATTGATTGATGCCTCAATTTCTTCGCTTTCTTGGCCGTTCTGGTTTTTTTACTGACCGGCTCTAGAGGCTTCCTTGAGCTTTTTGATCTTGCCTGCCCAAGCTGATGGCCCTGACAAGCGAGGCAGTCGGATTTTTTTTTCCCCTACGGACAAATTATGCTGTGCCGCAGGCGTAAACTCGTTTCCGGTCCGAAACTTCTGTCTGGACTGACTTTCATTGTGGAACGCTTTGAACGGCTCGATATGAATGCGCCGGCGCCAGCCTTTCCGGTTCGTATACCTCTTCCAATGAGGCTGGCCGTGGAGTTGTAAAAGGAAGCTATTCACAAGGACCACATCCAACAAGAAGGTCCAAGTGAGAGCCTACCAAGCGATGCGGCGAATAGTCTGATCGTAGCTCTGATATACCTTCATCTGGCCTCCTCGATCCACATGATTCGTCTCATCGTTATAAGAAGCAGCCACTGTAGGAATTGCTATCCGCTCTACGGCTTCATCACCAAAAATCCGGCATATTGGCCGTGGTGGTGACAGCGCTCATCATCTCCCCAGCTGTCCGAGCCCTCCAAGCCGTACCTCGCCCCACATGATCCCGGTCATCCCGGGAGTACAAGAGGGGTACGAAAAGTTTAACCTTGCAAGGAATTCATGCCAATTCCCCGCCAAAACACCATCAAATTGATTTTCATAACCATGAATTCTCCTCCAATTCTGGAAAAGATACAGGTCATCAACCCCTATAATGACAGGAGCTTTATCATGGAGGAGCACAGTCGCCGCCTGTGGCCAAATGACCCTACACGCGCCGTTGATTTTCCGGCTGAAAATGATCGAGGCACCAACTTCGAGCCTTTCCACGTAGAAACACGCCCTTTTTACATTAACACACTGCCTCCAACGCCTCTACAACTATTACAGCTTTTTCTACCCATATCGCTCGTTGAGAAATGGGTATCTTACACAAATTCCTGGATCACGTGGCTCAAAGAAAACGGCGTTATTGACAGCTGGAATACCCCGATGGAGCGGACTTCAAAACTACACAAATGGGGAGGATGTCAGACAATTGGCTCCACAGGGATCATTGATGGCACCAGTCAATTGATGAGAATTATCTCAAGAACAAAAGAAATCGAACAGCCATGTGTTCGGGCACAGCTATTTAAGCTCATGTCGTTAGGATTATGCGACAGGCCAGATGTGAAACCGGATAGTTACATCCGGTCACACGAATGTTATGCGACACACCCCCCAGCGTTGAGTGATCAAGTCAACGCTGTCGGAAGCTATCACAACCTGCCATATGAACATCATCGTCCTATTTCATGGTGGTCCCCTCCAAGTCTACCTGCCTCTTGATATCGATCAAGCCCAGCATCGTCCGAAAGTGCTCAAACTTCGATCTCGACAGGGCTTTCGTCAAGCCGTCGGCTGGCATCTGATCAGTCTTGAGATATTCCACTAGAAGCCTTCCCTTCTTGAATTCCTGCTTCAACCACATGTTCTGGATGTCAACATGTCGCAACTTCGTCGTAATTCTCTGATTCTCCTCAACCACAAGTCGGATCGACTGGAGATTGTCGCAGTATATCTTTAGAGGTCCAAGATCAAGAGAGATATCCCTTAGTAGGCGGTCTAGGGCGTAGCTCTCCTTGGCTGTTCTCTCTAGGCTCAAGATTTCTGCTTCGGTTGTAGAAGTCGTGACTGTGTCTTGGAGACCAGCCTTCCATACGACCGGTCCGTTGAACAGTGTCATGACATATCCCTGCGATGAGCGTCGTGTCTCGATGTCGTCTGCAAATGACGCATCACTCGCGATCACAAGAGCCTCTCCTGCGTGCATCCCATCATAGACGATGGCAAGGAATCTCGTTGTGTAGAGGTAACGGATGCACTGGTTGGCTGCAGAAAGGTGTTCAGGCGATGGGTTTGTCAAGAACCTTGCAAGCTGGGCTGCTGCATGCGCTATGTCCGGCCTGGTCATAACTGCGATATACATCAAAGACCCAACTCGTTCCTGATACGCCTTGATTTCTTCCTTGGACGCCTGTCTATCATGTTTGACGAGAGGGATTGTTGTGATCGGGATTGATGGCACTCGAAGTTTTGAATCGCAGAGCTTGAATTTTCGTGCGATTTTCTCAACGTAAGCGTCTTGGCAGAGGTAAATCTTCCGATTTGGTCGATCCCTGATGACTCTGATGCCAAGATACCATTTGAACTCTTCTTCGCGCAGGTTATATTTGGATTGGAGATGTTGAACGAGGTCGCCGACTGCCTTCTTTTCTTGCCGGGGGCTGAGGATCAGGATATCGTCAACATAGATGAGAACTAGGATCTTGCCGTTGGTAAAGACGCAAGGTTCTTCATCCGTACGATCAATCCCTGCTTCCTTGAGCGTCTCAGAAATCTCGTTATACCAAAGGACTGGAGCCTCGCGAAGACCGTAGAGGGCCTTGTCGAGTTCCGCGATCATGGTCGACGTTTCCCCTGGCTTCAGGAAGCCAAGTTCCACATATCCCTTAGGAAGCTGAACGTAGACTGGTTGGTCCTTCTTGAGGTCGCTGTAGAGGAAAGCGTTGCCAACGTCGAATTGTCGAATCTCGAGATCGAATCGTGCCGCTGTTGCCATCATGATCCTGAAGGTCTTTGCTGCGAGCGTGGCGGCATAAGTTTCCGGTCCCCCATCATCGTCTTGGAGATCCCCACGGACACAGATGCGAGCCTTGCACCTTTGGAGGTAGCCATCTTGATCGAACTTATAGGTGAACACCCACTTCAGCGGAAGGGGTAGTCCACGAGCTTTTTCGCGTTCGACCAGTCTCCAGGTGCCTCGTCGGAGGAGATCGTGCAACTCCTTCCTTATGGCTGCTTTGAATTCTGGACCCATTGGGTGGTCTTCTAGATCCTGATATCGCTTGGGAAGTCGTACAAGGTCATCCCGGTGAAATCGGTGGTCTCGTGCCGTCTTGGAGACTGCGGCGAGAAAGACGCTATGAAATGTTGCGAGGTTTCCCTTCGGATGTTGATCGGTTGGAAGCTGTGTAGTGAAAACGCTGTGCACGTTATCATCATACCTCCGATTTGGCTTTGGTGTCCGGTCGCTCTTGCGAGTTGGCTGGTCACCGTAGAGTTCCTTTTGGCTGCGGCGTGTGCGCGTGGTGCCGCGAGCTTCAGGAGTTGTTTGGTCACCTGACGGCTGCTTGTCCGGGTGCATGCTATTGCCTTCTGAGGAAGGTCGCCGGCGTGGGTTCAGCGGTTGAACTACGATCATGTCCCGGGTGACTCCTTCAGGACTAAGATCGCGTGACTCAGTTGAACTTGAAATGTCATGACTTGGCTCGATGTCTTCGAATTGGCCATCCGGTGGTGGCGCAGCAGATCTTCGTGCCGTGGTGTCATGATATTCGTCAAGATCACTGTCTGGACCAGCCTCAGACCGTTGTGCAGGTGAGCTCGGGTCTGCTGGCAACGGCGGGTCTGGTGTTGAGGTGTTCGAGCCGGTTGACCCGGAAGCTGGTGAGGCGTCCCTACTGTCCAGCTGTGGTGTTGGGTCCGGCGTCGGAAGAATTGGTGGTTCGCCCAGAGGTGTGAGAAGTCTTTGCGATAGAGGCTGTACAGGCTGTGACGTGTTGTCTGTAGTTCCTCTAGCGTCTTCCACCCCCGAGTTCGAACCGTCTGGGCTGAAACCCAAGATGTGGTCATCGAACTCATAGAGAAATTCGTCCAAGATCGTGTCCCAGTCTCGCTGAGGAAGTGGCTCCAATGCCTGCGGTGTTGGCCTGTATTCCACGACCGCTTCCGTCTCGAGCTGTTCCTCTTGCTCTGGATCAAAGAATTCCCCCTCATTGAATCGTACGTCTCGGGACAGGATAACCTGATTGAGCTTGGGGACCCAAATACGATAGATATTGCTGGCATGGTAGCCAACGAGATATCCAACGTGTGCTCGTGGGCCAAGCTTGAAATGATTGATGTCTTTCCCGGCCTTATAGCGGCTGTTTAAGGGATATGCTTTGCATCCATACGCATAAATCCCTCGCCAGTCTGGTCGGAAGTCCTTTGTTGCATCGAAATCGACATTTGGCGGTCTATACCATCGAAAGTGCTGGTGAAACCAACGGTCCATCTTCTCCTTGGGTGACATCCACTTGTTCCTTCGGCTAGGAAGGATGTTGTGTATCCAAGTGGCTGCACGGTAGAATTCTGGCCAGAGATCTTGCGGAAGATGCCCAATCATACACCGCATCCGTAGCTGATTGATTCCACCAGGTCGTTCCGCTCCACCAGTCGGCTCTTTGGTGTGCGACGGTGGGAGTTCAATCTCTATTCCTACCTCTATGGCCCAGATCTGAAACTCGGAGTCCCTTTGAAAAGGTAGATTAATGATGGCCCTTTCGTTATCGATTCTGATCTTGCAGATCGATGCACCCGTGTGTCGCTTGACCCGGGCCTCAAAGTCCTTGATGATCTTGCTGACTTCCGTCTTTGAAGCCAAGGACCAGGAGAACATCATGCCGCTGAACTCGTCTGTGATTAGCAGAACGTAGCGGTGTCCATTGAATGCCGCAGGGAACTCGAAGATATCGACGAAGATCCGGTAAAACGGTTGTCTTGACCGGTCTGACGATTCCCTGCGGGAGATAATCTCGGTCGCCTTGCCTGTGCCGCAGGCCGTGCATTGAACAGTAGTCGGACCCTTGATCCGGACTCCCTTGGTCTGTAAGACAAGCTGTTCAAGTGCTTGCGGCCCTGCGTGGCAAGAGCGAAGATGCCATATTTCGGAAGAATCCGACCGCGGTGGAGGCGGAACCCTTGAAATCGCCATTCTCTGTCGTCTCGGTTTGTTCGCTTGGAAGGAGGAGAATACATTTTGGAAGGTGTTGAATACGGAGATCAGTGATTGTGGAAGCTTGAAGTAAGAGCGGGAAACTGGCTTGTATTCGACTACATCGAGGTCGTATTGGTCTATGAGTCGACAGAGGACATCATTGTCCTCATAGGTTCCCACTCGAAGCGTGTTATCGAACCCACAATGCCATAATCCCTTCCTTGCAAGCCTTTTCGCGCTGACGATGTTCGTGTGGAATCTTGGCACATACGCAACATCAAGGAGGACAAGAGCGCGCGTACTTCTTCTGTCTTCGCCATCTAGCACGTTTTCTATCCTTCGGGTGTCTCGTGCTTCGACCTTTAAGGAACCTTCGCCGATTATAACATAATCTGTTTCCACAGCCTCGCGGATATCGGTCAGCAGACTCTTGTCATTAACGATATGAGTGGTCGCTCCACCGTCATAGACCGTCGAATTGTAAAGAGGATGCTTCTCGCGCAAAGCTGCAAAGACTGAGTCGGTGGTTCCGCTGGAGAGGCCGTTGGCATCGATGGTCAGGCCGGCAAAGTCACCGTGTTTGCGCGGATTTCCTTTGTCTTCCCGTTGATCCAACTTGGCGGTGGCTGCCGCGCCCTTGACCGTGTCCATAAGGCTCTTCCACTTGGCTTGCTTCAGAGCCTCCTTGCAGGTCTTGACGCGGCTGGAGTTGGCTCGCCTTCCGTCCTTGGACTCGCCATTGATTGCGATCTGCACAGCGGCGCAATCAACGGGCTTCCATCGATGTTTGGAGGACGGCAGTCCGCACGGACAGTGGCTTTGGGTTGCTTCAGAGACGGCAAGCACGCTATCGGTCATCTTGCTGGTCATTCTGGTGCTTCGAACGTGTTCGTGAAACAGTTCACCCAACGCGCGCAGTGTGACATCCATCTTGAGGCCGAACTTCTTGTTGTTCATGATCTGAACCTTCTGCTGGCTTGCCCAAGTGGCATCAAAGGCAGAGACAGCAGTGAGGAAATCATTGAGGGCAAACTGTCCTTCAAGCTCAGCGATCTAATGTCTTTCGCCTTCTAACTTGGCCTTATTCCAAGCCACGAGCCAGTCCTCCGGCTTGACCCTCTTGGTCTGGGCCAGGACCTGACGGTATCTTAGGCGTGCTTCCTCCTTTTGTTCGTCCTCAGAGGGCGCAAGGCTTGATTTCAGGTCGCGGACGATAGTGCGAAGGTCAGACTTAGATGTCGTGTTGCCAAGATACGTCTTGTCGACGGTTGATCGGACCCAAACAGCGAGTTCGGCATAGGCACGTTGCCGATTGGCGAAGGTCGCAAGTTTGACCTTGTATTCTGACTGGAGACGAGTGAGTCGGATCCACTGACCATCTGTCAGGTCTGTGGCCGGCTCTGGTCTCGGTCCGGCGGCCGCAGCGTTCTGCTGGTTTGCGTGTGTCCAAGCCTCGTAGGCAGCCTTGTTGAGTAGCTCGAGCATTTCTTCGGAGGAAATGGGCTCCTTTGGCTCTTCTAGGATCGGAGCATCCTTATCGATATCGACAAAGTCGAAGATCTTGGAAGTCTCGGCCCTTGAGACGAAATCGTCGTACCAGGCAGTCCATTCGGATGGTCTGGAGAGTGTAACATCGGACTTGGCTGTCATCCTTGGAAAGGCTTGGTGCTGGGCATCAAGAAAGATTCAACAGGCAGGCTGAGGTTTGTGGCAGGACTCGGATCCGTTATGTGATGTGTGGTGATAGGCGTCGTGCAAGTGGTCTTGCGCAACGGTCGGAATCAGCTAAAATGTTAGGCCAAAAGTCAGACAACACCCCATAGTGTGAGGGGTTAAATCGCAAAATCGCTACCTTTTTAAAAAGAGAGAATAAATATAAATAAAATATCTAAAAAGTTATACAAAATATATATAAGATAATATAGCTCTTAAAGTATTTTATAATAATTTTTCTAGAATTTTAAATCTATTTATAAAGGCTATATAAAATTTTAAAGAAATTAGAAAAAGAAGAAAATTAAGGTTAGGGGGTTATAGAGGGAAATACAGTGCCTATAGCCTCTTTACAGAGGGGCTCGCACTATGTCTCTTAAGAGTCTAAATTTAAGGGCTAATGTCTTACTAAATAATAGAGATAAAATTATATAAAAAGTATTTCTAGGCTCTATATATAGCATTTAATTATAATATATTTTTTAAAATTTTATTATAGTATTAATATCTTAAGATATAATAAGGGCTTTTTTAGTAACTCCGCCGCGCACTGTGGGGTGTTGTCAGACTTTTGGCATATGATTGTATGATGAGCGCCTAAGCTGCTACCGGGCTCATAACTGTCAGACAACTGGCTCCGCAGGGACCATTGATGGCACCAGTCAATTGATGAGAATTATCTAAAGAACAAAAGAAATCGAACAGCCATGTGTTCGGGCACAGCTATTTAAGCTCATGCCGTTAGGATTATGCGACAGGCCAGATGTGAAACCGGATATAGTTACATCCGGTCACACGAATGTTATGCGACACTCATCGTACTGCTTTGACTTATATCACCATAGAATTTAGGTGGGAAAAGAAGTACCTTTCATTAGCTCCATTTTGATTGGATCAAACCCCTGTCCGGTACGCGTTGGGAGCCTTCGCGCAGTCAAAGAGATATCGAGGGCCGAGTCACCAAGCCACCTCTAGCCGCAAGGGCCGAGTCAAGTCTGAGCGGAGTGGCCCCACCTACCAAATCAGATCCAGGAAATTATTTGGGAATAGAGCTATCTGTGACAGCCGCTCGGGATCAAGTTTTGGGCTGAGTCGATGCCAAGAACACAATACACGGCCTGACTCTGTTTTGGCCCACTTTATGGAATTCATGTCGTTCTAACCGCGCCCTTTTCTTGACATAACTAACGCTAGACCCCTACTAATTCTTGACATCCGGCTCCGCCTAGTCGACCTAACTTAGTAAATGCAACTCCAAGCTCTAAGGTCTCCCGATGGAGTATAACTTCCAGCCTCCGCTTCCTGATAGAGTACAACTCTCAACTCTTAGACTCACCAACGGCTGGGCCTTGGCTACTTGCAATGTCATTCTTGCGCCCTTCAATGACATGAGAAAAAGGGAAATCATGTCACTGCCCAGCGATTTATTTCCGCCGACTTGATTATAGCCTCACATTCGTAGAACTTGATCATGTCCATAAGAAGTAGCTTCAATTCAATTGAACCACCACATCAGACGACAACGCATACCCTTCACTCTCAAACCAGACCTATTGAAACCAACTATGGCATCCCCAAAGACAAACCTTTCTACCAGGGGCGAGGTGTTCGCTACTCCGACCAGCAAAATCCCTCTGTTGGATGTGGTTTGCGACTTGTGGCACCCAGAGAGGAACCCCGGAGGTTATGTCAGTCTGGGTGTTGCTGAGAACGTAAGGTGTTGTTCTGAAAGAAAATCATGAAGTTCGAATAACTAACGACTCATAGACTTTGATGCACAGGGAAGTAATAGAGCACATGACCAAGAATGTAATCCTCCCGCCCTAGCAATTACAGTCACATCGAATCTAATCCTATGCAGTTCAGCATCGACAGTCATTCCCTGACTTACGGTGACGGTTTCTCCGGCTCTCATCGTCTTCGAGACACAATTGCGAGATTTGTGAATCGTAATTTCGACCCCCATGAGCCGGTCACCAAGAACCAGCTTGTGGTTACGTCTGGTGTGGGACAGGCAATCGAGGTGAGCGGCTTCTCGATCTGCGACAAAGGTGACGGTGTCTTGCTTGCCCGCCCGCATTATGGAAACTTTCCTATTGATCTGGGCTACCGAGTTGAGTGAGTGCCTGATTTTTATACATTACGGATATATATCTGAGTGATTTTGACTGGATTCGCTAACCTGAGAATAGGGCGAAGATTATTGGTGTGTCCTTTGAAGAATCAGATCCGTTCAGTCTCGAGACTGTGGAGGTCTATGAGAAGGCTCTTATGAACGCTCAAGCGCAGGGAATCCGTGTTAGGGCACTTCTCCTCTGCAACCCGCACAATCCGTTGGGTAGGTCTACGCTAGTGTCCATTTGAAACCCTATCCTAATCTTCCACAAGGACGTTGCTACACCCGCGAGGTCCTTGAGGCCTACATGAGGTTCTGCCAAAAGCACAGTCTCCATCTCATCAGTGATGAGATTTATGCTCTATCAGTCTGGAAGAACCCGGATTTCCCTGATGCTCCCGAATTCATCTCGGTACTAGCTGTCAATCCTGATGGAATAATCGATCAAAGCCTGCTTCATGTCTTTTGGGGAATGAGCAAGGTCTGGACTTCCATGATATAGACTTGACCGGAGATGCTAACTCCCTTCTAGGACTTTGGATCCAATGGAATTCGACTGGGCTGTGTGATCAGTCGAAATGAGGCTTTTATTCGTGCTTGCGAAGCAAACTCCTACTTCACTTGCCCCTCATCTCTATCTGACCTGGCTACCTCGCATATTCTCTCCGACGACGCCTTTGTCGAGTCCCTCACAAAGACGAATCGGTTACGTCTAGCTGAGAACTACACGATGACGGCCAAGTTTCTAGAGAGTCACCAGATCCCTTACAAAACGGGTTCTAATGCCGGCTTGTTCATCTGGGTTGATCTATTTGCTCCCATCCGAACACAAGTTTATGCAGCCTTGATAAAGCAGAGAGAGGCAAGCATTTCTTCTGAGAAGGCTCTGGGGGCTCTTCAGTTGAAGCTCTATGCGACTTTACTGAAGCATAGGATCTTCCTCGCACTTGGAGCTGACTTTGGAGGCGATGTACCCGGCTGGTTTCGCATCGTCTTTGCTCATGAGAAAACGTATCTGCAGCTGGGGCTAGACCGCATGATCGAAGCAATTAAAGCATTCTGCCATGAGCTCGCACGGATTTAGGCATGAATACTATTGCTACAACGCTTCATAGTGTGGGGGTACAGAGGAGACATGTGTGTATATGATCTACACTCTTTTCCGCCTCGATCTCGATAATAGAAATCTCATCCATTCCAATACAGTATAAAGAACTAGACATATTAGACCACTTAGTGTGATTCTCCCTAGACATCGTCGAAGCTATCTAAAATTCTCTCTTGTCATATCCAGTCCTGCCACCTACTCCGCGACCCTTTGCCATGTCCTGTGCTAACTTCGCTTGGCTTACCCTTTGTATTTAATACAAACCCGTGGTCCTATACCAGTAGATCTCACATCCATCACTTCTTCGGACAGCGCACCAGATGCCTAGGCTACAAGTCCAACTGTCTTTTCCTCCGCTCGCATAGCTGTGTACGCATCAGCCCACCACTTGTGAGTTTCCTGAGTACCACTCCATGTACCATCAGACCTGAGCTCATCCCACGGCTTGGGGCTGAGAATGTAATGGACATTCTTCACCCGGTTGTCGCGCCAAATAGGGCCATGCACGCTTGGTTCACGCATAGTCTTCAAGGCGTTGTATATGTACGGCAACACAACCCAACGATCATTGAACAGATTTACGAGGAGATCTTGATCCGGGAACTTGTACTCCGAACCTGAATCCTCCATCTTCCTGAGGATCTGGTCGAACACACCTCTAGATGGGATGATGACGAGTAGCCCGCTGTTGAGCTTGCGCAAGCCTGACGACACGCTTGCTCCAGTAGTCTAAGCGATCTCGGGCGAGCCATGCTGAGAAGTAAAAGAGCAATTCTCAGGCGTCCAATCTGCAGGATAATGCGCCCTACGTAACGGGTTGCACGTGCACGCGCGGCAAGTAGCAAACACCTTTTTGCTTTGAGCCTCGTCTGTAGGTTCGCTGAGGGACGGTGAATCTAGTTGGAGGTCCATAAGCTTGTCCATGTTGTGAAGAGGTAGCATATCCGAATCGAGCAGAACTATTCGTGAGTAGTCGATCAGTGAGAAAGTAACTAGCTTAGTCCAACATGCTTGGAATCGTGGATCGTCGATGTAGTCCTGTGCACTGGTAGAGGCCAAGCGTGGAACTTCCATTGTTGCGATATCTCGGTGCTTGAGAATATCGAGGCCGTCTTGAGATAAAGACCTAGTGTAAAGAACTAGAAGTGGGTATTTTGACTTGACGCATCGTAGACGGTAGTTGAGTGTCAAAGCACCTTTGATAAAACGAATAGGTTCATTGTGTTGTTAGTTCTAAGTTACATGTATCCGAGAGGAGCACAGCTCCTTACATAGTATCCACATCCCAGCCACCAGCAGATCGGACCGCCTTAGTCACACTATCTCAACAGTTTGAAATGGGCATTCTGCCCAGCCAGACCGCCTCTAGCGACTATTTGTAATACTTAGCCATACCCCCAACCAACCCAAGGAGCCGCAATGGCGTTGTCTAGTTTACTACGTTTATTAGCTTGCTGGTTAGCGGGAAACTGTTCAGGGTCTATCCTCCTCCTGTCGCATTCAATGTCAAACAAATGCTTTCTGCTCCATTTTGGTGCCGAGGGGATGGGCCTCGTGCCGCCTCCTCCCGGTGTAACACTGAACTTCGTCGACCCGCCGACCTTAGCTCACGTCGTCATTGGGTATTCCCTTGGATGTTTGGCTGTCTCTTCCTGTTTCGTGTTAATCCGTATCTATACCTTCTGTGCAATTACAAAGACGCGGTGCTTGGCTGAATGTAATATTCTATCATCGAAGCCTGGCGACTGGAGGCTAACTTGATATTGTAAATATGTTTGTTATTGCATGGGTAGGTCTCCTCTCCTATGGCTAAAGTGAACTAACAGGTCATACCACAATGGCTTAGGTCTTCGCGGCAATATTCTCATCGCTGATATGTACGAGTGAGCAAGTATTCTCCAAAATCTATGCTGGGTAGTAGCTTACTAGTCCTAGTGGTGAAATATGGCTTCGGACGCCATGCATGGGATATCCTACTCAAGAATTAAAGACCGAAACGGGGCCCGTTTCCACTTTTGAACCAATCATGCCTCTCCATTCTTACATGGGTCCTCCCACCTCGAAACGGGGCCCGTTCTCATTTCTACTGTACGTAGTCGTGCATGTAATTCATCGAATTACCACTTTTCTGGCCCGTGCACATCACGCATAAGTAAATGATGCCAGAAGCCTCTCTACGCGGTTCACCGTGTCGAGATGTGATACGTGCACGGGCCAGATTTCAAGGTAATTAAATGAAATACAAGAGATGGGGGGTGTGCACGGTCGACTACGTAATATGCACGGGCCAGAAAAGTGGTAATTTGATGAATTACAGGCACGATTGCGTACAGTAGTAGACCCAACTGCCCGCTTACTCAACGCCACGTACGAGAGAGCACCGGCTTCATCAACCCTCATGCGGGTCGGGATTAGAGAGAAAGACAAGCCTTCCGAACCTACTTGCGTAGTATATTTCAGCTGGCAAGTACCGACGTGTGCCTGACGTTGCGGCGGCAGCTCTTGCTCGTATTCTTCGGGCTACAGTGCACGAGGCCCCGTAAGAAGCCGCCAACGCTTCCCAAGTCTCCCCCGCAAAAAGCCACCCGAGACATCCCCAGCGACCCACTGTTCACTCGGCCCACCCACCAATCTCACAGGGCTGACTCTGAGTTGTCGAGGAATGCGACATACGATCGATACCAATGTCTTTGAGTGGCCAGTCTCCCCGCTCGTGGCATCCGTGGCTGCTGTGGTGGTGAGGCATATTTCCAAAAAGGATCTCGTTACTTGCTACCTTGCAGATTCGCAGCATCAAGCCGAGTCGGGTTTAGCCAAGTTGTAAGCCTAACTGAAGGCATCATCTACGCGTCAGGCTCTCCAAATGCCACGCCGGACTTTGCCGTGCTGCTGCTTCTGCCGTCAATATATAACACAGTGAAATCCCTCCAGCATTTATCATCTTGTTGCTAGAATCATGGCCCTTCTTGCGTAGGCCTTCCTGTTTCCTTCGCACAAAGCCCCTCATCATGCATCTCCGCTCTCAATTCATCCTCTCTGCCGCTTGTGCACAACCATTCACCACAGCTGGGCGTCTTCCCCCAAAGCAGTGCAAGGCCTTCCCAGGAACATCAGACTGGCCTTCTAAATCGCAATGGAACCATCTCAACGAGACTCTCGGGGGAAGACTGCTTCAACCAACCCCTCCGGCAGCAGTTTGTCACACAGATTGGCCAAACTATGACTCTCAAGCTTGTTCACAAGTCAAATCCAACTGGAGTATCTACGAGTACCACACGGAGAATCCCATATCTGTTATGTGGGATCAGTTCACCAATGATACGTGCCTGCCTGATGGCGAATTCCCTTGTAGCGCTGATGGCTACCCTGCATACGTGATCAATGTCACTACTACGGAGCATGTGAAGCTGGGCATTAATTTTGGTGAGTCACTTCACTTGTGATATGCCAGACTACTAACAACGTACAGCTCGAAAGCATAGCGTTAGACTGGTAGTCAAAAACACCGGTCATGATTACATCGGTCGCTCCATCGCCCCGGGAGCATTGTCTCTGTGGACACACCACTTGAACGACATCGAGTACCACGGGGGGAGCTTTAAGCTGGATGGCTGCGACACTACGATACCTGGTAATGCTGTCACTGTCGGTGCTGGTGCCCAAATGTATGACATATACACAGCCACGGATGAACACAACCAAACCATAGTCGGCGGCGGAGGTAAATCAGTGGGAATTGGCGGCTACATCACTGGCGGCGGACATTCTGCCCTTGCACCACGCTACGGCCTCGCGGCGGATCAGGTCTTGCAAATGGAACTGGTCACACCGTCCGGCGAGATTCTCACCGTCAACGAAAACCAGCACTCTGACCTCTTCTGGGCGATGCGCGGAGTGAGTTTCCCAACCTTGACTGGGCCTTCACGTAACTGACCACTTACAGGGAGGCGGCTCGACTTTTGGTGTGCTTACATCCGTCACTATGAAAACCCACCCAAGCCCTAAGATGCTGAACTTGGCGTTGATGATGCTTGTCGACCCAGATGCGCCATTCTTGTACGACTTCATTGCGTACACGCTTTCACTGTTCCCGTCGCTGGCAGACGCAGGCCTGTCAGGCTACGCTTTCATCATGTCCCGCATCCCCAACCCCATCCCTTCCCCCGGAGCGCCAGCCGAGGTTGCCGGGATTTTGGGCATGTTTATGCTCCAAGACACTGAAGATACACAGGCCATGAGCAACCTGCTGGCTCCAATCAACCAAACAATCCAAGCCCGCTGGCCAGGTGGCGTGCAAGTGATCCCGGGCATCACTCCCTACAAGTCGTTTCTCGCATGGTTCGATGTCACCTACGATCAAAGAACGGCTGGCAACAGCTCCTACCTGGTGTCGAGGCTTCTCGACAAGCACGCACTGCAAAGCGACCGGACGTCGTTGTCAGCGGCGGTTGAAAAAGCCTTGAGAAATTTGGGGGGCATGGCCGCGCTTCTCGTCTCTGGGAAGGGCGTGCATGACGCTGTGCCCAGAGGAGGGAGCAACGCGGTGAATCCGGGCTGGCGGAAATCATATGTTCACTCGCGTAAGCTCGCGTACTCTGTACACGTGTGGATATCGAGAATTTGCAATGCTAACGCGAACCTACCTAGTTGGTTCACAGGGCTTCCCTGCTTTTAACGAACCGGCAAGGCTCGAGGCAATTGACAACCTCAAGGACGGCTTTGAGCCGATGCGTCAACTGGCTCCAGGCACGGGAGCTTACATTAACGAGGTCTGTGATTTACTGAAAATTTCCTCTTCTGCAGTCTAACAATTACAAAACAGGCCCTTCCATTTGAGGATGATTGGCAACATACGTTCTGGGGCGACAACTACGAACGGCTGTGGAGCATTAAGCGAGCAGTTGACCCCCACGACGTCCTGTGGTGTGCTCCATGCGTAGGGAACGAGCGATGGAACGAACGGCACGATGGTCGCCTCTGCAAGATCGACTAGGGGAATGGGTCTTGATGTGATTAACTTGCCTACTATATTAAATGGGACTAAGAAAAAAAAAAGTCAGAATGCGCTCATGAGTAGATGATGACTCGATGAGCCAATATTTCTCGTCGTCATGCAAGCGCTCTACTTGTATTTGTGATGGAGTCGCAGCAGCTCTGACGAACATGTCTATCTTCGTTATGTCAAAAACATCATTACGAGCGAGAACGAAATTTTTGAAACAACAGCCACACAAAGAACACAACACTCCCGTCCGTGATTGCAATGGCCTCGACGGATCACTACATCTTCCCCCGCGGTGTTTTGATTTCTGCAGAGGTCGGATTGTGGTCGCGGGCAGGACCAGAGCGCGAAACATTGAGAGCACGCCGCGAAAACCACGCGTCCACCAACGACAACGACCTTAGCTGAACAACGACATATCCCCTGTAGTGCGACGACGAAGCCCAAACATTTCCAATAGCGCCCCTCTTCCAAACGAATACACAGCCACATATGGGCTTTGCCAGCCGACCCATCTCCTCGACAAGGTTTGCGACGTCCCACTACGACGAGATCTCGGACAGAACGGTATCACCTCCTGCGCGGCCGGGCGCCAGACACCCGGCATGCTACGAACGATGCCACACAATACTACGGATCACAGACAGACTTGCCCACTGTCGCTCCCCCCAAAACACCGCAGCGAGGGACTGGTCCCCCTTCGTTGCCTGATAATGTCTGAGGAAATCGCGCAGGAGCTCTCATACTTAGTAATTCGACATGTCGAAACGAGCGGAGCATCACACTACATGGGGTAGTTGACGCTGGCTATTGTCACCGTCGCCGGCAGTGACACACACGGAGAACGAATACGTGGCCACATAGGAACCCAGCAGGAGGCAACAAAAGCAGAAAGACATAGAACATAACATACATTCAGAGCCTTGGGGGTTAACGAGAGAGGTTATCATACAGACAAAGCCGATAGCTGGGGGGAGACTGAAGGTATCACGGTCGCACAGCATGGTATCAATGCACCGACAGAGCCGCAGCACGAGGCCACGAAGGAAAGGTTTCGGGGAACAACACACGAGAAGTCGAGGATAGAGGAACAGAAGGCGGGACATACGAAATTCTCCAACAGAAAGCAAGCAAATTTGGTCAAAGATAGCGAACGAGGATCAAAACAGGGAATATTGGGGACAGCTGGCTTTGTTTCAACAAGAAGGCGAAGCGGGGCGTCTGCTAGACAGACGCGTAGATTGTCGAAAGGCTCCCGCCAGGTCACTCCAGGGATGTCTGCCCAATTAAAATGCAAGAATGAAAGGTACATTATTCCCTACCTAAATTAGCCCATGATAGATGTCCCAACAATATTTTGAGTTACAAATCGCGACATCACACTGCTCACATCCCCAAATTGATTGATGCCTCTTCTTCAATTGAGGCCTCTTCTTATTAATGCTGACCGGCGCCAAAGGCTTCCTTGAGCTTCTTGACCTTGGCTGCCCAACCCGGTGGCCCTGACAAGCAACGCAATTAGCTTTTTTTCCCCTTCGGATAAGTTTATGCTGTGCCATAGGCGTAAATTCGTCTCCGGTCCGAAACTTCTGCCTCGACTGACTTTCCTTATGGAACGCTTTAAATAGCTCGTTATAAATGCGCCGGCGCCACTCCTTTTGGCTCGTATATCGCTTCCAGTTAGGCTGCCCGTGGCGTTGCAGAAGATAACTATTCACAAGGACCACATCAAGCAAGAAGGTCCAAGTGAGAGCCTGCCAAGCGCCGCGGCGAATAGGGTGATCATAGCCCTGATATGCCCTCATCTGGTCTCCTCGATCGACATGATTCATCTCATCGTTATAAGTAGCAGCCACTGTAGGGATTGATATCAGCTTGACTGCCTCATCACCAAAAAATCGCTGTATCGGCCGTGCCGTAGCCTTCTTCGTTGATGGCCTCTTCCTCCAGCGCTCACATTTCTCATCACCTTTGAATACAGTAGATAGGAATAACACGAGGGCATTATCCTTCCATGCGATTTGGTTCACCTATTAGATAAGCAGGCATATTAGTAAGGGAAACATAGCCAAGAGTATCAAGGGTTCATACCTGGTTATCAGGGGTTGGCACAACCCTGATCTCATTGAATTTGAACCCTGATTTCCCTAATTGATCCTTCATTTTATAGTCTGCAAGCTCCTTATAGATGCCACAGTTAGGACGGGCTGTGCCTGTAGCACCGTGGCCGTGCTGACGAAGAGAGAGGAAGAGGTCCGGCGACGAGAAGAGGTTATCCACAAAGACGTGATATGTCGATTGTGGTAGTAGGTTCATGAGGGCAATAACGACGCTCTGAGTCGAGTTCAATGCGATGACTTTATCCCCGTCGTCTGTGAGGACGTGGATAACTTCCTCAATCTTATCAGCCTCCCGAGCTTCCCTCTGTTGGCGGCCTCTCCCCCTGCCTCTTCCTCTGCCGCCTCTTCCTCTGTCGCTTCTCTCTCTTTGAGCTACCGTTATTCTTCCCGCAGGGCGTTCAATACCAACGGGACCATATCTCGCGCCGGGTTGGTGCCAAATCCACCGTAAAAAGATACCTAACTGGGCCACAACCCATACCTTGAAGCCCGTATCAGTAGGCTTGCCGGGCACGTATGTGACCTCTGAGTTCCTCCCTGTATAGCGGACCATGCCCTCATCTACAGCGAGATGAGAGCCTGGCTCACAGAGCTGCGTTGTGGCATATTGTATGTGCTCAGACCACGGTTGTGCGCATTGGAAGACCTCGGGGAATCGCTCGTTATCCTCGAATTTAGTGTAGTCAAAGGGGCGAAGGTGCCGATGAAGGAGCTGAAATCGCTTATAGGTCATAAACTTGATAATTGAGTGCTCAGGGCGCTGATCCTCCAGCTCAGGGGTTTTCCAATGGTCTTCAATCGCGATTTCTTTGTGGATTCCTATATAAATTAGGATCCCAAGTCAGACATATAATTCTGCTGCAGAGGTCGGTTTCCACTCCTGTAGTCTTGACCCCTCTCTTAATTCGTGGTTCTGGCTATCAATAATGCCCCTTTCTTGCAAGCTGTTGACCCAGCTATTGGTATACTCGGCCCAGCTGCTAACTAGGGAAAGTGGCACGAAGTGTTGGAAGAGGTATAGGGGCTCTTGGGGCAGTTGGTTGACCTTAAGATCGCGCCTTTCCACCTTGAAAGGTTGAAAATTGAAGCCTCGGTCTGTGGCGGGAGGAAAATCGGGCTGCCGCGTGCTATCCCCTTCTCGCTCGCGGCGGCTGTCATCTTCTCTGATGAAGCTGCTATCATCATATGCATTGAGGGCCTCGCCCGGTATTGATTGAGAACTCATAGATGACTTTGGAATGATTTGTATGACGATTTTGGCGAGAATGGTTAATGTCGCACTGAGCGTGCTGAAAGGATCAAGGATCAGGTAAAGAATAATGGGCAGCAGCAGTGTGTTGATTGATTGTTGTCTGAGGTTGTCTCTTGTGCGGGGTACTCCATCC
>JBBEOF010005310.1:0-32665 GCA_037576055.1 Fusarium sp. M6JPR69
TCCTTCTTTTAGGCCTCAGGCAGCGAGTGTTTGTGGCTTTGGCTGCTCACATGTCGCCAAACCATTTGGAGGCTCAGGTTGCTTTAGCACATCAAGTGCGCGTATCGCCGACGATCGGGGCAAGGCGATTATCTTACACCAGCTCCGGCACGAGCAATGAGCGTCACGGGCGGCTTCATCAGTATCATTAATTGAGAGTAAAAATACAGAAGCGAGCCTTGATTGACATACATCTCTTTATCTACCTCGACGCCGAAGTCGGAGGACAGGCCTGCCCATTGGCTCTCAGAGCACCACTCTAGCCAATCATGGTCTTTGAGCTCAACAAACACCTTCCTTGGCCGCAAGCGAACTGACAGCTTTTCATGCCTGAGGCATCAATACGTTCTGGCCCCTACAATGCCAGACACTCCGAATCCTACTGGGTTTATGATCGCCACACACCACGAGGAGAATTGTCGACGCTTGACAGAGACTGATAATGATGCTGGGCCCATCATTCTCCCCCTGGCTTGTCAGCAATAATATGGAAGATGGAACGACTGGTGACAATCTTGAACCCAGCATCCACGTGGGCGACGAATGGACATGTATACGGCTTGCAGACTCCTATACAAAACCCACAAACCGCTCCCTGCCCCTTGGCACAAGCTTCATGGGCACAAACCTCGGCTGATCATGCAACTTGAACGTAAGCCTCATGCTTGCCGTCTTCAACGTCTCCTCCGCCCTTCTCACCGCCTTCCCATACAGCACCTTCTTCTCTTTGGATCCCATCCTCCTGACCTCGTCATCGCTTGCCCAAGAACTGACATCCAGCTCAACTGTGTATCGCTGAAAGATGGTCGCGAGGACAGCCGCCACCTCAGTCTGAGCGATACGGCGACCGAGACACGAGCGCGGGCCTTCTGAGAATGGAATAAAAGACCCCCTAACGGGACGAAACAGATTCGTAGCGTTAGATGTACCCGTATAAGCGCCAAGATCATTGTCGCCCTCGTCTCCCGAGTCATCAGGATTTCTCATATCTGCTTTCGCGTCGCACCTGAACCACCGCTCGGGTATAAAGTCGTCGAGGTCGTTGCACTTGTTCGTGCGCTTGCTGGGCATTGTCGGCCAGTGATTGGGGTTACGTTGGACGCCGATAACGTTCAGGCGGATGCAGGTGCCCTTGGGGAGGGTGTATTCCTGGCTGCCTGAGGTGATCACTTGATCTTGGGTCTGGGTTACGGATTTCGGAATGTTGATTACCGGGGGCATGATGCGGAGGAGCTCGTTAAAGGTCGCACCGACCATGCCACTGAAGAGCTTGTTGATAGCTTCTTCGTAGTTCCATTCGTCGGGATCTCCGGTGCCGAAATTCTCATCAATATCTTTGTGTAAGCTGACTTGGGAGGCGGGGTTCATGGCTAGGTGGAGGGCGGAGAAGTGGATTGCGTTATTGGTAGTTTCGTGGCCGGCGAGAATGAAGATGAAGGTATTTCCCATAACTTCGGCGTTGCTTAGGAGGGATCGACGGAGCTGTGCTTTCTCGGTAGACAATGGACTGGGGTCTAGGGCCTGGCCTTGGACGGAGGCCATAGCTAGTGCCCTCATGATATCCATTCCGTCGCCATGTTCCCCGCGCCGTATTTCTTCCAGCTTGTCAACGAAGAGCTCTGACATATACTTCTTCCAGTTAGTATAGCTTTCGTGTGCTAGATTGGCGGGTTTCCATGGCAACCGCTCTTATAACCTGTCAGTACGAAATAGCTAGAACAGGGAACAAAACGAACTTAATATCCATCCAGGAACAAGGAGAACCCAAAAAACGTTCTCCAAGAGAGTGCTTAGAGTCCTCTCAAAAGACATAGTATGCCCCTCGGAAGGCTCCAAGCTGGTGTACACAGTCTGTTTGATGTCATTGTTTTCAGTAGCCTCATCTCCAGGCCAAAGTAATCGTAATCCGAAACCGACACGACTGATGACATGCAGTGCAAGGCGCATAGCATCCGGCTGCATATCACCAAGTTCAACAACGCCCTCTACATCAGCTTTTGCCATCCATTTTCGCAACATACCCTTCGCCTGATACACCGCCTCCTTGAACACCATTGAGTTATTTTTCTGGTTGAAACTTGGGGACAGGACCTTGCGATGGATGCGCCATTCTGGACCCTCAGTAGTGATCACGTTTGGGCCATAGATGTTGAGGATGGCATATTGGGTGAGCGGCTTGGGAAATTGCTCAGGCCTCGTGCATATATAGCTGATCACTCTTGGGTCGGAAGTGTAGAGGATGATCGCACCGGGTGATACAACCAAGAAATTGTCGCCGAGCTTCATACCATCGTAACGAAGTTCCCAAGCCCAATCGGGAGGCAAGTAGCTGTGCCAGTTAGCATGTGTCAAAGCGCCGGATGATTTTAAACCAACTTAAGCCAGTCATCTGTCCAGTATTTTGGCAGTCTTCGAAGTAGGGGGACCAATAATCGGTGGCTTAAAAGCCATGCTCGATTGTGAAGAGCCCAAGCTGCTGACAGTTAATGGCGAACTGAAGTAAACTGGGGTCTCAACGGACGGGCGACTATATACGGAAGACCGGATTGTTTAGCGGCCGCGATATTTGCACGGAGATCGAAGATATTCTTATATAGGAAGTAGGCTAGAAAGATAACCAGTAGGAAAATAAGGGCAGAGATCATAATATCAGAGTAAGTTGTCACATCCAAGAGGCCATACTCCAAAGGAAAATCAACGACACGAAGCCGCAATGCAAGCCTTCAAATAAGGAGAAAATACAAAATACCTATTTCAAGACAATATGGACATCAATAGATATTTTAGACCCAGAGGGCAGGGAAGCCAAGGACACGTAATATTGACGTCCTTCTCGCCACACTACCCAATGAGCTTCCACTAGCAAGAAAACTTCCTTTGAACTTTAATGGCCTCACATGGAATCACATGTGAGGCAGGTGATACCTGCTATCAACGTCGTCTTCCAGCTAAACCAGACCCCGCCCGATGGCGATCAACTCAACTCAACTTTGTAGTCACAGCCTGCTTGAGCCCAACTCTTGCCATGAAAGCAAGCCGGACGGCTGCCTGTCCCCAAAGACACCCAAGGTTCACCCAATCTTCGAGCCTCCAGGCACGAGGATCCCAGAACACAGTCCCGCCCAGAGCTGCCCAACTCGCATATAAGTGTATAGCATCGCACACCAAGATACCGATCAGGATGGCTCTCCACATCCGCATGTCATTCGTAGTGCGCAAGATAATGGCTTCATTGAACGCAAACAGGATATATGTTGCAGCAAGCTGGTCGTAGATAATCTGGTTATTCGGCGCGTATTTGGCGACCGGAGCCATGCCGTTGAGGAAGATCGCGGGGCGAAAGTGAAGCAACAGGGCGCCAACGACGGCTCCTGCAGGTTCGAAGTAGAGGAGCACCGCGCGGTAGACGAAGGGCAAATTGATAACTGGCTCGCTCATCATTACCAAGTGTCAAAGAGCAGTTTGTAGAACACTGAAAAGTAGATCCTATGTGAAATGGTCCCAAGAGAACCACCTCAAGCGCCGTGAGGGTCGTGTTGGTGATGGCTGCTTTGATATCAACTGACATTGACGGATCTGCGAGAAGGAAAAGGTATTGATAGTAGCCGAGCGCTCGTGGTCTAGAATCGACCCAGTATCCCCGCTGGCAGATCCGTAATCCACCTCGACCAACAGACATGAAGAGATGCTTGTGGCGGTTTTGTGGCTTTTTCAGACCCTTGAACGCTCTTGCACTGGGAGTTGTGCGTGCGATCTCCTGACGTTGCATCATTTAACGCACACAATCTCATCGAAGCATGCAATCCGGTGCACCTCTGTCACATGCACCTCATTTCTTACTCCATGACATTATCCCTTCAATTGTCGAGGACCTCCCGGCCGTACCGTGCCCCACACCACCCCTGTCATCAAGAAGGTACATGAGGGGAACCACATGATGCGTCATTAATCATCACCATCTAAATCCTCATACAAACCATTCTTAATTCAACGATGACTTCTCAATCGATACCTTCATCACTACCTACAGAGGCAGTCAAACCAGGGGCTTCAATTAGGGCAACCAAGGTCAAGAAGCTCAAGGAGGCCGTTGGCGCCGGTCGGTCGTAATAAAAGGAGACGTCAATCAATTTGGGGATGTGAGCAGTGTAATGTAGCAATTTGTAACTCGAGAGATTGCTGGTACTTCTACCATAGGCTAAAATAGGTGAGGGGCTAGGTACCTTTGATCCGATGCATTTTTATTGGCTGCCAACCCCTGCTGTGACCCGACCGGAGCTCCTCGACATTTGAATGGATAGTCAAACTATTTTAGTTTGACTGCACCCGGCCCTGACGAACAATTCTCGACACCTTTAATTGTTGACCCTTAGTCCTCATCATGTCGAAGCCGTGCATTCCGGCATCCCCTTATCCTATTCTCGATCAAGAGATCATCTCTGACGTTTATAACCTTCCCGTCCTCTCTTTCGACGGCAAGTCTAGTCCATTTGGCGAACTAGTCGCTGCAAGAGATGGCATTCTCAATGTTGTCGTGATATTCAGTAAGTCCTTTCCGAGAGACCGAAAATGTTTAAGACGGGCGATTTAAAGTCAATAATTCAGTTCGCCACTTCTTCTGCTCCTGCGATCAAGATTATATCCGTTCCATAGCGTTGCATCTCACACCGACCGTCCTCTCCACTCTCCCTATTGGTCCGTCTAGACTCATTATCGTCGGGTGCGGCGACCCGTCCCGCATCCCCCCTTATGCAGCGGAAACATCCTGCGAACTGCCAATCTTCACGGACCCCACTGGCCGCCTGTACGAAATGCTCCGGATGAAAAGAACCTTAATTGCCTCTCGGAGACCGTCATACACGAAACAGTCCTTATTCGGTCTTATCATCAGAAGCGCGAAACAAATGGTTTGGAGTGGGTACGAGGCTTTCAAAGGTGGAGACTTTTGGCAGAATGGTGGTGAGCTGATCTTTAGAGAGGGACGGTGTGTATGGGTGCACAGGATGGAAACAACGGCAGATCATTTGACGGCGGAGGAATTGGTGAAAGTTCTGTCGGGGACCGAAGATTGTCCCGTCGCGAAGTTCTTCAAGGGCCTCTAGAAACTTTACGGAAGAAATGACTGCCGCCCAAGCCAGACTAGGAGAGCTAAGCGACAGGACTGTTAAGGACGTCGCGCTGGTTGAATGACGAAACGCATTCTGAAGAGTCGAGGTGGCTTCGTTAGGGGACAAGACGCGAGGAAGGGCCAGTCGCAGGCGGCAGGGACAACAGACACAAAGAATCGTATGCGTAAGGGACTAATTTTAGATATCTAGGCACCTCATTTACCTATATATAACCTATTTAGGTCTATATTATTCACCCATCAATCATTCATCAACCTGTCACATCGTATCACCAAGGCCGCTCTGACACACGGGCTGTATGACCAAGAAGGGTCAAAACTTGGATGAAACAGATCATGAGGAACACTTCGTCATAGCTGACGAATACGACCCGATCCAAGGAAGGATAAAACAGACCAACTTCAGTCACTCATTCAGTTAGAAATCAAGAGCTTCAGCGCAGTCAAAATCCCTCGTCAAATGTGACATATACACTACTTTTGACGGTACTCTCACACCGGCCACACGGGCACAGGACATCTACATGGCATCGCCCCTCACTCTCCCTCTCCATTGCACTTATTTCTCGAAGCGCTTGGAGACGGTGCCCCAGTTGATGACGTCCCAGATGGCGCTAAAGTACTCGGCCTTGCGGTTCTGGTACTGGAGGTAGTAGGCGTGCTCCCAGGCGTCGATGCCGAGGAGGGGCTCGAGGTTGCCGATGACGGGGTCCTGGTTGGCGCGGGTGACAACGCTAAGGGTGCCGGAAGTCTTGTCCTTGACGAGCCAGGCCCAGCCGGAGCCCTGGATGCCGGCGAGGGCGGCGTTGGTCTGCTTCTGGAGAGCATCCAAGGAGCCGAAGTCCTCGTTGATGGCGGTCAGGAGCTTGCCCTCGGGCTCGCCACCGCCGCCGTTGCCGTTGGGGGCGAGGTTCTCCCAAAAGAGCGAGTGGTTGACGTGGCCGCCGCCGTGGAAGTTGATCAAGGGTGCCTGGGTGACGACTGCCTTTGCGTCGCCCTTGGCACTGGCCTCAGCGAAGGCCTCGAGGGCGGCGTTGAAGCCGTTGACGTACGTCTGGTGGTGCTTAGAGTGGTGGAGCTCCATGATCTGGCCGGAGATGTAGGGCTCGAGGGCGCTGTAGTCATCTGGACGACTCCGGTCAGTGACCCTGGGTTTAAGATGAACCAGGGAGAGGGGGAGAGAGAGCTTACAGGGGAGGTCGGGGAGGGCGGCCTTGCCGCGGACGAAGCTGGTCGAGGCCATGCCGGCGAGGGGCTTCACAGCGCGGGCGCGGAGGCTGCCGCGCAGGACATGTGCGGTGCACAGGAGGGTGGGCGACATGGTGATGGCGATGAAGGTGTATTTGGTCGACTTCCAAACTATTGACGTGGGGTTTATTTGCCTGTCCGGCTGTTGGAATAATTGGGAGCTTCCCCCTCGCTTCAGGGTCACATCACAAAGTCCTAGATTGAAAGTTGAAAGTCCTAGATGGAATCGCATGGGATATAAACCCCTAGGGAGCTCTCATCATGACAATAACAATAATAACCTTGATTTTATCAATTACACCCAGAATCACTGCGCAATTCAACAACAGGTTATGAGCCCGGGTTAGCATAACACCGGGTTTCTCTTCTGAATCAAAGAATCAAACTTTAACCCCATCTCAAAATGCCTACGCGTCGAGCCCCACCTTTTACCATGCGAACTCGCAACACAATTAGAGTATCGCCCGAATCCGAAGCGTCGCGATCTGATACTTCAGGTCGAGAATACACATCATCTTCAGCCCATGGAGGCACTACCTTCTTCTCTGAAAAGAACACCCTTTTCCTTCCGCAAGAGCTCAAGCTGGGCGGACCTTCCGACTGGGAGCAATATTGCCCAGCTCAGAAGGCCATTCTTCGAATCAATGGTCTTGAAGATGCTGTCTTTAGCGACTACCCCCCTGAAGAACAGCAGACTACGGATCAAAAGATCAAGGCGGCAAAAGCTGCCGTGTCCATTCGAGGCAACTGCACTGGAGAAGCACTCAGTCAACTGGTCGGGATCGAGAACCCTCAAGAGATGTTCAGTATCCTCCAAGCCTACTGCGTCGGCACTGGTCCAGTCCTCTTGCAAACAACACTGTACCAGTTTATTCGGATCAAAACTGGCTCATACGAGACGATACCACAGTTCAACGTCGATTTTGAACGACTCGTCAAACTCCTGCTCGAGCAGAAAGAGCCAATCTCAGACACCCTTAAAAAGGTGGTCTATCTGGCAGCCTGCGAGAATGAGTACCCCGATTGGACTGCCAGGCAGCGCGCTCTCCTACGCTCTGAGCATCCACCAACACTACGATCAATGCAGCAAGACCTCATTGACGAGAACCGATCATCAGATGATGACGACAGTATTGGCCCTGCCTCTGCGTACTGGACCCACGGCAAGAGAACTGGAAGGAAGGGCTCAAACATGAGAAAACAAGACGCAAACAACCGGAAGAGGGGCTCTTCAAGGAACTCCCGAGCCACGAACAAATCCAACAAGGAAACCAATCATCGAATCGGCAAGCACAAGGATCACACCTGTACGAACTGCAAGAAGAGAGGTCATCATGAAAATGACTGCTGGTTTGCCCACAAAGACAAACGACCTGACTGGGCGGTTCGTCTCGCCAAGGAACTCATGGAACATGATCTTCAACACGGCAACTCTAAGAACCTCCACATCAAGGAATCAAACCATATGACGGTCGAAAGATCGTTCCTCATCCTTGAGGACAGTGTCTCGGATGAGCAGCCTATGGACAATGTGGAAACGTGCAGGATCTCGCTTGACAATGTCGTCACGCACGCGGAATGGCTGTTTGATACAGGCTCGTCAGTCCACATCTGCAACAACCGGACACTCTTCAGAGAGCTGCAACCTGCAACCCGAACAGTCCTCATTACGGGCGGTGGGAAGATGTTCCCATCCGGCAGAGGAACAGTCAAGGTCGACTTCATGAACAAATGGGGCGAGCAGGCCACAATAAACCTCAAAGACACCCTCTTCATTCCTGAATTTCCCGTCAACGTGATGTCAGGACTAAGGCTGTACAAAAACGGCGGCTGGATAGACGGGCACGATCTGTACGACTCGACAGGAGATGTCTTTGGCCGCCTTCACGTAGGAAGGGACGGCCTATACGTCAACACCGGAGGGTCTGCCTCTCCAAACCAATCCATCAATGGACCCCAGCTAGAGATGCACAATCACAGCATTTCGTCGAAACAGTGCCTGGACGTCGATCTTTGGCATCGAAGACTCGGCCACGTCAACTTGCATCAGGTATCGCAGACCGCCAAAATTACAAAAGGGGTGTTCTGCGGCCGCCGTCACGACCACAAGCCCCTCGGATACTGCCTCGCTTGCGACACATCAAAGGCCCTACGATGGTCTCCACGGAACAGACGGAAGCGAGCGACCAAGGCCGGCTTCATCCACGTCGACACCTTCAAAGTCAATCCTCCAGGCATAAGAGGCGAGAAATGGGGAATGATTGCCACAGATGACAAACATCGAATGAGATGGGCCTACACGTTCACGAGGAAGGGAATGGCTTCGGAACTTCTGAGGCAGCTCATCTCGATGCTCTGGACCCAATACGGGGTCAAAGCCTATGCAATTCAGATGGATGGCGGCTCTGAACTCTACGGTGCATCTATCAAGAATCTCGAGTCAGCCCATGGGGTAAAAGTCAACAAGACAACCCCATACACTCCCGAATTCAATGGAGTTGCTGAACGATCGAACCGCATCATCTTCGACAAAGTCAGAGCAACCATCGAGTCGGAGCAAATTCCGGTAAATCTCTGGCCGCTGGTTCTGGAAGACATGGTGCGCAAGACAAACGTCACAGCCACCAGAGCAATTGAAGGGCTCACTCCCATGGAAAGTTTCCTCGACGAAGTCTTCCCGGGACAAGACAACAAGCCAGATCTCTCCGGAGAACGAATCTGTGGCTCACAGGTCACGGTGCACATACCACAAGAACGAAGATTGAGATCACACAAGTTTGGTCCAAGAGGAGAAACTGGAATCTACCTGAGCATGGAAGGTTCACAGATCTACACCTGCTGGGTGCCTTCTCGCAGAAAGGGACATCAGCTCGTCCGCTCTGCAAACGTAACATTCTACGAAAAGGTCGGAGAGAAAGATCTCCAGACTGAAGCTGAGCATGATGTTGAGCCGACAATCCGCACGAACGGAGCTCCCATCTCGGGTCGGCCACAGTCTGTCACGGAGCAAGCAAAGACTCCGAACCCGAATCGGTCTGAAGTGAATAATCTTCAGCATGCCGAGGTGCATAATCCTCAGCATGGACAGACGACAACATCAATGACATCAGCTAAGCTGCTGCCCGATCCCCGAGAAGAAGGGATCACTGAGCCCAAAACAATGACTGAAGCGCTTCAGGGTCCATACAGGGAGCACTGGCTCAGAGCAATACACAGCGAGCTGCGCAGTCTCCTCATGAAAGGGACATGGCGCATGTTGGACCGCAACCAAGCTCGCAACAGGCCACTCACAGTCAAGTGGGTATTCAAGGTCAAGAGGAACGAGGACGGTAGCCTGGACAAGTTCAAGGCCCGGCTGGTGGTCAGAGGCTTCGAGCAGCAGCCTGGGTTCGACTACAACCAAACCTTTGCCTCTGTCGCTAAAGCGGCGACATGGAGGATCCTCCTCACCGTTGCAGCCTGCCTCGACTGGGAGATCGAGCAGATGGACGTGGCCACGGCGTTCCTGGAAGGGGACCTCGACGAAGATATCTTCATCGAGATGCCGGAAGGGCTCGTCGAGTACTTCGACCAACACCCAGAAGACCGCCCGCCAGGATTCTCAACAGAGAAAATCTGCAAACTGATCAGATCCCTCTACGGACTCAAGCAGGCGCCTCGGCAATGGCAAAAGAAACTCAAGAAGACTCTAGAATCCCTTGACTTCAGGCAAGCAACGTCTGACACGGCCGTATATCACAATCCCACAACGGGAGTGATCATCATCACATATGTGGATGACTTCCTCATCATGGGCAGCGACAAGGAAGCAATCCAAGGGTACAAAGCCCGCCTGGGAGAGATCTTCACAATGACCGATCTCGGTCCCGCCAGCCATTTCCTTGGAGTAAGAATAACCCGAGACAGGAACTCGAGACTAATATACCTCTCCCAGGGTGCCTACTTCGCAAGGATCCTCGAGAAATTTGGACTCGGGGAGTGCCGACCGGTCAACACGCCCATGGAACGAAATGCCCTGTCCGCACTACTGCCTAGAGACGACGCAGACTCCGCTTCTCCAAGCGAACGGGAGGACTACAGCTCGAAGACCGGTTCTCTCATGTACGGAATGACGCAGACACGACCCGACCTTGCCTTTCTTCTCTCTGCCCTATCACGATACATGGCGAATCCTTCGCCGACTCATTCGCAGCTCGCAAAGAGAGGGCTACGTTACTTACAGAAGACAAGGCAGTACGGCCTAGTGCTTGGCGGCGTCAAGAAAGCAGACGACGCCGCGTGGAACATAACCGCTTGGGCCGACTCCGATTGGAAAGGAGACCGGTCCACAGGGAGATCAACCTACGGATGGCTAGTTCAGATCGAGGATTCCACGATCTCCTGGAGGGCTAAACGACACGAAACAGTGGCCCTATCCACAACCGAGGCTGAATACACGGCACTTTCCCAGTGTGCCAGAGAATTGGCCTGGATCAGGAGTCTCTTCTCCGAACTGCAACTTCCGCTCAACATACCAATTCTGCTAAACGGCGACAACCAGGGTTCCCTGAAGTTGTGTAGAAACCCAGAGCTCCACCAGCGAACCAAGCACATTCCACTAGTCGAACACCATATCCGAGAGGAGGTTGAGGCCGGACGTATCGACGTACAATACGTCAGTACTCACCAGCAGATAGCGAACGGTCTTACCAAACCTTTGGATACCACTGGCCACGGCCACTTCCTTGAAGCAATACGGGTCGGTCAATGTCCAGTCGAGGAGAGCGGACGTCTCCATTGGAGCACAGAAGTCCACGATGGCTCTGTGCCCTGAAGGCAAGGTGGATGGGGGCGTGTTGGAATAATTGGGAGCTTCCCCCTCACTTCAGGGTCACATCACAAAGTCCTAGATTGAAAGTTGAAAGTCCTAGATGGAATCGCATGGGATATAAACCCCTAGGGAGCTCTCATCATGACAATAACAATAACAACCTTGATTTTATCAATTACACCCAGCATCACTGCGCAATTCAACAACAGCCTGCACGAATTCTGGAATGTCCCCAACCAAGAGTCGCATGAGAGCGCTGACCGAGGCTTGTAGTGACTTTGGGTGGACTGAAAAGGAGCTGCGAAACAAGATGGCCATATGGCGAGGCTACAAGGAGATAAAAGACGTTCTGGGTTGGGTTGCGCTGGTGTTTTCGGGAATGGGCCTCTACCGCCTTTGCAAGTACCGCATCGACTTTGACAAAGAGAAATTTCAGCGAATACGAGCGTTGCGACTACGGATGGAGGTAGCCGCAGATACCCTACACCACAGTTGGCGCCAGCTTTTAGCTATTGTTGGTGAATCTACCCATCGTCGCTTCACCGGCCACCCTCATGACTGGGTCGTATATCAAGACGGCTCTGACCCAGTTCCACTCCGATCAACATACCTTGAGAATGACCCGAACTTCAGGTTTGAACATCTCGAAGAACCTATACTGGATACGACGTCCTGGGGCGCTGACGACCCTCGCTGGATCCCTCCGCTCAATGCTGCTGCATGCGTTACAGGCACGAATGTCTGCGACTTATGTGGGCAGGCGCAGTCTAATGACGCCACACTCAATTCTTGCAAGTGCTTCCCTAGCCTCTTCGGCGGTTCAAGGTTGCCATGCCCCGTGCAAGTTTTTCGGACATCCAACGGGCGGAATAATGGGCTCCAGGCACTGGTATCGTTCGAGAGGGGTGTCGCCATTGGAGAGTTTGTGGGTCTCGTGACAAAGGGAATGGAGGATCAAGATGTGCTGGATACTAAAGCGGGTGAGAGAAGGTATCAGATCTGGCAGGGGAGGCATGGGAACTTCACTCGGTTCGCGAATCATAGTTGCAAGCCGAATGCGCAGTTCCAAAAGTTTGTCTGGTTAGGGACGCAGCATATTTTACTTGTGAGTAAAGGGATTAAAGCAGGCATGGAGATCACTGTTGATTATTCGGGGAGTTACTGGAATGGCCTGGATAAGAAGTGTCTTTGTGGCGAAAGCTGTTGCCGATATAATGGCGGCGATAGATGACTGGGCCTGTCAGGTATGGGAACATACTTTTCGATGCACTCTACTTTGCCGGCATCTGCCTAGATATATCAAGATCACGCTGTGGAGCCGACTTTTTTTGCTCACAGAGTGCTGCGTGTCAACAGGCACAGCTTGAGTCTTTAGACAATTATCCAAACAAGCGAGCCTCTTGGCACATATTGGGCTTTTCTGAGTCTCGTAGGATCGGGTACTCTAGTTCGTCCTTACGCATGTCCGAGCTTGCGCAGTATCCGCCATCCCTATTCTCTTCCGCGTTTCTCTTCAATGTTGACCTTTGGCTCCGGTATACCAGATGCCCCTATCCCGTCAGTTTTTGGTTTATTCATTCTAGCGCACTGTTGCAAAACCCCAAAAAGCACGTTCAACTTTGCAAGTGAAGTGGTTCACGGCCCCTCTAGCAGGCAGACTGAGATCCAGATCAAACACAGAAACTAATCAGGCCAAACCAGCCAATTGTTCGAGAGTAGCAAGCAGCCCTCACCATTACGTTAGTATGTTGATGACCAGTTTTCTGGGCCATGGTGTTGCTTGCACTTACCCGCCACACCTTGGCTTAACGTTGTTCTCGCTTCTGTATCATGCTTACCCTGGCACACAGTGACAACGTTCTTAAATACCCGATCATCTCCAAGCTGGTTTGCCCATTCGATGACCGTCTCGTCGTCACGATCATCGCCCACTACCATGAGAAAGTCGGCGCGCAACTGACGTCTATCCCCAGGCGCGAGTATCACTCCTGGGTCTGTAAAGATCATCTTAGCCGCAGTTCTCTTGGTCACATCAATAGGTACGACAGCTATGGAATCGTCAAGGTGAATGGCATTGACCGGCTGCTTCTCGAGGATTTCGTTGATATGGCTTGCACATTCTGCGGCTTGCCTAGTTGCTAGATCATGGTCATCAGCGCTCTGACAACGGAAAATGAGCGAAACTGGCGGTCCTCAATCTCAGCTCCCGGTGTCCGTTCGAGATAGTATGTCATGATATGTTTGACTGCCTCTTTCCACGGCGGTATCTCTTCTGCCCTAGGGACCGTCAGCCAGCGACCGCTGCCGTGATATTTAAGAAAGCATCCATTCTCGGCGATCAGACCTAAGCCCGGCACGTGCTGGAACAGCCAGTTAAGCTCATCTATTCGACGGCTGGACATTATGTAAATGGCGTTCCGCTTGTCCAGGAGGAGGTCGCTGAGTGCATCAAATGCTCGCTGTATCGTCGTTAGAATCACATTGCGATGTGAACAAGGATTGAAGCATACCCGAGGGCTCACCGGGATGATCTGACTGACTGGGCCATGTCTCAAAAGGGCTCTTTCTTCAAGGATGAACAGGCGGCACTTGCTTTGACTGTATTGCTCTGCAAGGACCTGCATAGAAAGTCGAGGAACGGAGGCTGGATCTCTGCGACATTGAAATGCATGACGACTTCATGAAGCTTCTTCCAGCGTCTCTCACTCTCGTATTCAGACAACTCGAGGGCCATCCTAATAGCGTCTGCACATTGACGGTAATCCCAGGGATTCACAGATAGGTCGTGGCCACCAAAGACAGATGAACTGCCGGTGAACTCGGAGAGTATAAGTGATCCAAAATGCTTGTGGCTATACAGCCCATCTTGACAGAAGATATAATCGTGTGCTGTTAGGTTCATACCCTCTCGCTGGTTTGTAATAATCAGGGCGTCTGCAATGGTGAGCAGAGCCAGGCACTGGGAATATTCAACATCGTGTCTAAGATAGACGACGGGCTGATGGGTTGGGTTTGCATGTAGGGAATTAACTCTGGTGACGATATCGGAGACCATTGTATCCAGCTCGGTCGTCTCGTCTGTTGGCAGAGCCACCTGGATAAGCACAGCTTTATCCCTCCACTGGGGATTTCCCTCCAAGAACAGCCCATACGAGTGAAGATTCTGACGGACACCGCGGACGTAATCCAGTTTATCTCTTGCAACAATGACCTTTTTGCCTTGAATCTTCTTCGAATGACTTCTACCCACCTGCGAACATCGTCACGCCCTCGATGGGTATTGAGCATCGCTGGGTCAATCCCAATTGCCAGGTCGATAACGTCGACAAAGCGATCAGCCAACTGCACCCCACCCACAGTTGCTTCAACATTGAACAGCCGGCTACAGGTTTGGAGGAAATGACGCAAATACTCACCGATTTGGAAGCCTATTAGGTTTGCGCCAAGCATGCCTCTCAAGAGTTCCGTTCTCATTGCGAGGCATCGGAAGACCTCGGACGAAGGGAATGCGATATGGAGGAAGAGGCCGATTTTTGCGTCAGGGAGCTCCTTTCGAACCATCTCGGGAACCAGCAAAAGGTGGTAGTCGTGAACCCAGATGACGTCCCCACATTTCCAACTGCGGATGATCCTGTCAGCGAATGCCCGGTTGACGTTGGCGTAATTCTGCCATGACTGGTCCCCGTTCAGTTCAGTTCAATCAATTTCGTCCTCAGATGTAGACGCTATTACTCAGCAGCCATGCCCGGAATGGTTCCTTGAATTCTGGGAGTAGCTCCATTTCCGCGCATGGGTCAGCTGAAACCTGAAGTCACAAAGACCTGGCCTTTCTAGCCAATTATAGCTGGGGCATGACAGATATCCTTTGCGTTTGTTGCTCGTGGGTCAAACAACCGGATAATCTTGAATCAATCAATTTGGTCTATACTCCACTTGGAGAGGAGTCCAGCAAGAGGGGCTGACTCATTATCGCGGCGATGCTCTTGGGGCAGGGTGAAGGCTGGGCAGATCCTCAACCCCTCATACATCAAGAATTTATTCACCGTTCTGTCACCTGCGCTCTGCATTACATGAGCATACTTCCAAATCTTGAGCATCGTCTTAGTATCTCCCATGCCTAGAAAGGTATGCTATCTAGTTTTGCGCTGGTTGACAGCTTCTAACCTGCTGGCTCACGTAGAACCGGACTCCAGCCTCTGTGATTCAGAATCGCGATAACCAGCGTCGCTCACGGGCGCGGCGTCGGCAACTTGTTGAAGAGCTTCAACAGCGGCTCCAGGATTACGAATGTCGAGGCCCTCAGGCCAGTATGGAGACGCGACGAATGGCTAGAGCCGTCGTATGGGAGAATAAACATCTTCATGACCTCCTCCAGATCCGAGGGGTTTCGCAATGCGAGATCGACGATCACCTTTCGCTGGTGGGGCCTATTGGCACTGACCCAAATCTGGGCCACCAGAAACCCCTGCAGAGAGGCAGTGATCCACATACGCCTCGCATGCAAAATTACAGGGCGATGCAGCCGCGATCATCCGGCACATTACGCAGCATCGCTACCTATCCTTATGACATGGAAGATTGCCCCTCGCCTCCAAGCACGTCTCTTTCTAATCCTCCTTCATCTGTACCAAGTCAAGCAATGGCGACTTCAGCCCCTACTAGATTTACCCCGCCTAGACCTACTCCGCCCGCAGATACGGTAGACGCAGACTGCGCTGCAACCAATAACCGCGACTACGGAAAGTACGATTCCTACGATCCAGGGACCGCTCAGCTCCGAGATCGTACGAGCATCTCATTTCTTTGCAATGACCCGAGATATGCCGATGAACCCGATCGCTTTACCTTCTACCACAAATGTTGATATGACAAATCTCTGCCGTGCCCCACCACGATCACAGTCCGTATCGATGATGTTTCCTCCTTGTCACGACCCCACGTTGAGGGTCACGTGGCCAAGACCTCACTCACCCGCCAAGGAGTGAGCCACCCAACGACTCACCTTCCGAAGCGTGAGCCTCACCTCGAGGAAAGTGAGCCTCACGCTCACAACCATGAGCCAGGAAAGCACCAAAAAGTATATAGTACACACTCATTTGCACTTTCTTATGTAGTAGCTACCTCGGCTATCAATAAAACTTGGTTACATTCAATACCTTGAGCACATTACCAGATATGACTTGCGCCCCGTTCAAGATAGTGCCAGCATCCCCTCTGCCAACATAAACCCAGCACGACCAGTTTATCCCTTGGGAACCCCACGATCGTCACACTTCTCTGATGACGCATCAAAAACCTGCCATTTCCGGCCTAGCTTCATCAAGCCTTGAAACCGTATAAAATATCCTTTGGTCTAATCTTACATGGAACGCTACTCTGTACCTTTATGTAGTAAGCTTGACCCACAATTATTAAGCAACGTTGCCAACATCGGAAAATTCCTGCTAGCACTAGGGCAACTAGCTCGCTATGCAGCTGTTGGTCATCGTAGGCTTTCTTAAATAGGTAAGCTTACCACTCTTTCGATATCTGAGTATAAGAAGGTGTTTATAACCAGCAACGGGTAAAAATATTTAAGGAAGGAATTGTTCCATCCCAAAGGCATTTGAATGGGCATGCATTCTTCAGTTTTTACCATGGATGAGGCAGGGCAGACCGACGTCATAATCATTGGTGCTGGGCTTTCAGGTAAATGCTACCTTATTTTTTTTACACACTCTATTAATGCCCTACTCTCACAGGTGTTTGTGCTTTGGTGAAGCTGCGAGAGAAATTTCCAGCTATCAAGATTGAATTGTACGACAAGAATGGCAACATAGGAGGTACATGGGCGAAGAACACCTATCCTGGTCTGTCTTGCGACATACCTTCTCAGGTAACATCCACTGACATCCTCTACTAAAGGAAAATGTACTAAAATCTCAGTTATACTCCTATTCCTTTGCCCCCAACCCGGACTGGTCAGCCACATACGCCTCTCAGCCGGAGATCTTGTCTTATATCCAGCAAGTAGTCCACTCGTTCGACTGTTCTAACTACATCCATCTCAAGCAAGAATGCGTCGCGACAGAATGGCTTGACGAGGAATTACACTGGCGTGTGAGATTGATCGACCTTGACTCCGGTCAAATGTATCTCAGGTACACAAGGTTCCTGATCACCGCCGTCGGATTCTGCGATGTTCCTAAAGGCACGGATAAGATTGATGGAATCGAAAACTTCACCGGAAAAGTCTTCCACAGTGCTAGGTGGGATCATTCCTTCGATTTTAGCAACAAAGCCGTGGCCGTGGTCGGCAATGGCTGCTCTGCGAACCAGTTCATCCCGTCTCTGCTCGATCAGACCTCGGTCAAAAGTCTTGTTCAGTTTATGAGAAGCCCGCATTGGATCGCTCCCAAATACAACAGCCACGTTTATAGCTGGCAACGATGGTAAACTTTCAGATAAGTCAGAGAGGTTGATGGCAACGGCACTAAGTATAGCTGATAGGGCCTTTCGCCGTGTACCATTCGCACACCGATTTTGGCGATATTGGCTGGCTATTAAACTCGATCTGGCCTTCCCTGCCTTCAAACAGAACGGGCTGGGTAAATTTCTCCGGCAACAGGTCCAGACGTCCCTGACCAACTATATCCGACGATCAGCGCCCCAAAAGTATCATCACATGCTGATACCATGCTTCGACTTCGGAGCGAAGCGGCCAGTCTTAGATCACGGATACCTACAATCGCTGCATGATCCGAGAGTAACGCTGGTCAGTACGCGGTCTTTGTCCGTCGTTGGCCCCCGTGAGCTGCAAAGCAATAACGGTGATATCTTTCCTGCGGACGTACTTATACTTGCCAATGGCTTCGAAACTCAACAGCTTCTAACTCCGATGAACATCACTGGCTTGAGAGGGGTAGAGCTGCCAGCTCTTTGGCAGCAAAGCGAGAAGTATGCATCTGCTTACATGGGGTATGTTGAACGGTAGAACAGCCCAAGGTTATAACACGATGCTAATAAATCTGCAGTGTCTGTATCTCGGGGTTTCCTAACCTTTTTGTGCTCACCGGTCCTAATACCCTTCCCTCTGGTCACTCTACCTTAGTAGGCATCGAGTGTTCCGTAGAGTACATCATACGATTGATGAGCCGAGTTTTCAATAATCATTCATCGAAGGTTAAACTTGAGGTGACAGCAGAGGCTCAGGATTCCTTCAATACAGTGTTGCAGTCCAAGCTACAACGCCTCGTCTATACTTCAGACGTATCAAGTTGGTACTTGGATAAACGTTCTGGGAAGAATACGCTTATCTGGCCCGGGAGTCAATTTGAATTCTGGTATTCAAGATGTTTACAAAGGGTGAATTGGGCAGACTTTGCCATTGATACTCGTGGCTAGATATCGGGTAGCGGCATTTTTCAATGATGTCCAAGATGAGCATTCAATTAGCGTACTCCTGTCTTTCATCCAGCCATCCCAAGCGCAAAGAGTTTAGTACAAGAGTTAGCCTAGTTCAGAATCGTACCTCAGAGTTCCGGGAGCCTACCATTTACAGGCTTGGCAATCCCACGAAGGGTCCAACGAGCTGAAACTTTGGTGCCCATTTAGGGTTAGTAGATAGCGGAGGTCAGATTTCTCCGCTTGTACCGGAAGCTTCGGGACTTACGGCCTTAATAATTAATCCTTGGCCTCTCTACTGAGGAGGACTAACCCGAAGTGGCAATTTTTTGATATGTCATCACAAGCTTTACGTGCGCGTGACATGTCTTGATTGATCGAGTCTTCTCCTAATAAAGCGTTTAATCTTCCAGCGTTCGAATTCCATGCCGGCCGCTTCATCTACTACTCGGTAATTCGTATGCTTGCCACCGGCGTGGCATAATCTCATTTCTCTGTTTTGACATGCTGAGTAAATGGTCGGCAAAGCCTGCCGATTACAAAGCGGCTAGACTTCGCTACAACCAGCGTCGCCACCGCAAGAAGGTCAAGGATCACATTGCGGAGCTCGAGTCCCGACTAGCAGAGACACAGCTACAGCTTAGTCAGGCGTTAGCACGTGTCAATGAGTTATCTAAAGAGCTTCAGCGGGCGCAGACGGGACGTGACTCGATGCAGATGGAGACTACCAAGGCCTTGAGCGAGATGCCATCAATCAACAACGGAGAGAGTGACACGTTGACACGTGGCCACTGGTTGCAGGAGGATCTTTTTCGCCAATGCCAAAAGAATCTGATCGACGATTTAAAAGGACCCCTGGTCCAGCAAGGAAAAGACGGAACGCAACAACCGACCTCCCAGTCTCACTCCAGCTCAGAGTTGACCTGGCATCTGTCTCCTATGATTTCAACTCAAGTAATCTTTGAACCGATGCAGGCATCCATTTTCGACTACGGAGAAGAGGCATACCCAGAAATCCAAGACGACGTTTACGGCAAATTGCCGCCTCCGGGTCCAGGAGAGTCGACAACCCGCTGCCGGGATGCCTATTTGACAATCATCCAGCAAAATCGTAAAGGCTTGAATGACTCTAGTATTCGGGGATGGCTAGAACCTGGATTCCGGGGACCAATCTGTGAAGGAGATGGGTGCCGTATAGAGACGGGTTTGCTATTTGCATTGCTGGACTTCATTAGTTCATCAGAGGCTTGGTCTAGCTGATTGGATGTACTGAATGAGCCTATCCGCAAGTCGCCTCATATGTAGGCTGAGGGAAGCGTGTAACTAGGAGAAAACCTTTGTGTAGGATGTGGCGCATGGAAGTCGAAAATCCTCTGTTGTGGAGGATGAATTCGTAGATATTATTCGAATTCGAATTCAAGCATAGGCGGAAAACCACTGGCGGGAGAATAACAATGAGAATCAATGACTTCGATTAGAAGGTGCTTGGCTCCATTGATCGAGTTGTCTATTACTTGGCAGGACCCTATGCAGATTGAGAGAACTATCACGACATAGTAGAATGGGTTTAACATTAGCTGCGATGGAGAGATTTTAGCAAGCTGGCGGTGAATGCCAGAATTTGCCTGGAGCCGTGATTGCCTCAATTTCTGAGAGCGTCACGACGGTATTCAAGAGCGACGACGTTGTCGAGCGGAAGGAAGAACGGGGCCAAAATGTAACGACAAGCTGCACGCAACCTACGCATTAGTTTCTAAGACGCGGCATCAAGGTTGAGGGTTGCTATTGCATGAACTAAAAGCAGAAGCAGGTCCTTGCGGGTGAAATGCACCGACGGTTTAACGCGCGATACCTTTTCGCTTAGCTCGTCAAAATGCCTGACAGTGTTAGTCAAGTTTCCAACATGTTGTCTCCGCCCTATATCTACTATTCTCCTTAAAACCTCAGAAGTTCACAAGCAGCCATGCAGTGCACAAAGTTATGTCTTGTTGAAAAATCTGATGTAGAGCTATCACATTTGGCAGGACGTAGGGTCAGGTATCGCTGATGAATGCCAGAAGGCTGAATAGCATATCCGTATTAACGCGGCATCCCCCACCAGGTTGAAGTGAGCGGCGAAAGCCGTTCCATAGCCATGTAGCCACGTCTCCCTGGCTCATACCCTTGAAGTTCTGTTGCGCGATGAGAATATATGCCTCGGAGCAAAGCATTGTGGACTCGCTGTATGCTTTTTCTTGGTAGTAGGCTTCCATTGCTGGTTCGAGCATGTATGCAGGCATTAAGAGCGGGGTCTCCTGACTCGGAACGAGAGCCATTCGATTTATTGTGTCGGCAGTCGGTTGTGCACCCGATGAGGGATCACTGGAGCAGCAGGGTGTCGTTGGGGTCAATATCTGGACTGGTATTACTGTTTCAGGTAGCAGACTTCCGGCCTCAGCAACAGCCTGGTAGCTTGCAGCTGTGAAGGTAGGCTCGGATGCAGAGCGTGGGCTTGATGTTGAGGCAGATCCTATAGCCGGCAGAGGTCCGGTGACAGGTTCAGATGACTGAGCTATAGAGATAAGCGCCTGAAGACTTTCAGCAGGTGGAAAGATGAGGGCGTTGACTTCCGATCCAGGTTGGTCATCGGAGACCTGGGGATCTGTGGAAGCCGGGACGGGAAGTTTCCAAGCTCCGAGGTCATCTGTGTCAGAGACAACATTGGATGGCTGATAGGCTTCGCCATGAGTGCTGGCAAGAGGTGGCGATGATGTGCCACCCTGACTTTGAGGTTGTTGCAGCAGCGGCGTGCGACAATCTGCCCTATTTTGATCATTCTGATAGCGGCGGTAACGCGTCAATGCCGCCTGAAGAGCCTCGATCTGATCTCTGAGGCTCGAAATAGTTTGTTCTGCTTCGCCGAGTTTTTCTTCTAGCGTTGCGATATAGTCTTTCCGACGAGCACGATGCTGACGCTGATTGTTGCGGACCCGCTCCCGTGTGTGCTGAGCTGAAACCCGTTTGGTCCTGGGTCGTGGTGTCGAAGGTGGTCCCGGAGGCATGATGAGTCGCTACCTATCGTCGATATGTCACCGATGGGATCCCATTTTTATGCCCGTCTCAAAACGGTGACATATCGATTTCGCGTATTAGTCAGCATTTACAGGTCTCTCCCTGCGAACTGTCTCAAACGCCCCGTGATTGGACGCCACGGGTCAAGGCCTACTTGGGCGGAGTCCATGATTTCCATCAGACCATCATGGACGTCAGACTGGTGCCTAGGCGCAAAGGTGGACGGATATGTTTGATTTATCAGCATACGAGATATTCTCAACGGTGACATATCGATGCGCTCCTAAGAACTATATAATATCTGGATGGATTTGCGAACGACATAGGCCCATCACCCCACCACAACGCATTCATCCAACACCATCCTTACCCTGGCCTAACCAATTTACTACTGGCAATGGAGTCTAACGAGATATATGACCAAGTTAATAGGCGATACGGCTCAATCACGAAGAGCAGCACCGGTCAGTATGAGCAAACCGTTGCGAAAGCGTTTGGGTACACAGAAGAAGAGCTCGCTGGTATCCCCGAGGGTGCGAACCTGGGCTTGAGCTGTGGCAACCCAATTGCACTCGCGAGGCTGAGAGAGGCGCGTCTATCCATGTCCCGCGTCGTTTCTTTTTGTTGACTGTCAAAGGGCGAAACCGTTGTTGATCTTGGGTCTGGTGCTGGCTTCGATGTCTTCACGGCTGCAAAGAGAGTCGGTCCTACAGGCAAGGCCATCGGAGTGGACATGAACAAGGTGAGAAAGTCCTTGCCATCCGGATCGAGTCTAGCATCCATTTAATAATGCACAATAGAATATGGTAGACAAGGCCAATGCCAATAAAGCTCACACCAATGCCTCGAACGTTCAATTCATCGAAAGCGCCATCACCTCTATCCCGCTACCCGACAACACTGCTGACTGTATCATCAGCAATTGTGTCATCAACCTTGTCCCTGCAGCGGAGAAACAGCTTGCATTCAACGAGATGTTCCGACTGCTCAATCCCGGCGGGCGGGTTGCCATCAGCGACATACTGGCGCGCAAGGAGTTTACCGAGGAGATGAAGAAGAGCATTGCTCTATACGTCGGGTGCATCGCTGGAGCTAGCCAGGTCAGCGATTATGAGGCCTTTCTCAAGAATGCAGGTTTTAACGGTAAGCCGAATCGTCCCATTAGAGTATGATGGAGCCTAATTGGTCTTTGCCAGATGTTCTCATCGTGGACAGCAAGAATGACTTGAATGTGTACTGTACCGCCGCCGAGGCCAAGACATCGTGTTGTGGGATAAACACTGTCGAAGAGGAAGAGGAGGCACCATCTTGCTGCAGTTCAAAGACGAAAGAGAATTGCTGCAAGCCGGAGGAAAAGGAGTCATGCTGCGGAGCTGACTCGTCCACGTGTGCTTGCCAGAACCAGCCGAGTTCGATGGCAAGTGAAGCCGAGACACTGGCTGCTCGACTAGGGATCACAGACTTTAACGAATGGGCAGGTAAGTACACCGGACGCTTGGTCTGATTGAGCCGCCAACTAAACCTTCCCAGGCTCCTTCCAGGTGTATGCTGTCAAACCCGCGGCGAACTGAGAGTGATCGGCCTGTAAAGTGAGAGTTTAAAGAGTCTGCTCAATTAAACACAATCTGGCTGTAGCATATGCAAAGTCAGCTGCTGGATTATATTGTGAGGAAGCAGCTTGCCACGGCTGCCGGCGGGATTTAGTACTATCTTTTCAACTGTATCCTGATCCATTACTGTACCAAGGGCAGGTCGTAGTTTTATAAACTACATTAAAATAGACCCGTGCACACCGGATCGATTGGCTCGAGCAATATGCAACTGGTCTGTAGAAATCTCTATATCATGCAGCCTACTTTCCCACTTCCCCTTGTGTCTCCTTGGCTCTGCGCTCCTCGCGCTCACTGAATCGATCCCCAAACAAGTCAAAGAGTGGTCTCATGACGATGGTATACTTCACAAGCTCTTCCATGCAATCAACAAGGCGGTCGCGGTTTGAGCTGGCAAGCATACGGCTGCCCTCAGGCTCAGATGTGAACTGCGTGTATGCCTTTGGCACCGAGCTCTGGTTGGGAATGGCAAACATGCGCATCCACCGTCCTAGTATCCGAAGCGAGTTGACAGCGTTGAAAGACTGTGATCCTCCGCTGACTTGGGCAATGGCCAGGGTTCTTCCTTGAGTAGGACGCACTGAGCCGGAGGATAATGGAATCCAGTCAATCTGCTGCTTGAAGATGCCCGTCTGTGATGTGGATTAGGTTCATGTTTCTGCACACATTTAATCACAGTTGAGGGGGCTTACCAAGTTGCCATGCTGCTCAGGGCTGATCCATACATGCCCGTCGCTCCACTTGCTCAATTCCCGCAGTTCTTGTACTTTAGGATGGCAGTGTTGGACGTCGTCCTTCTGGGGCAGACCAGCAGGGTCGAAGACTCGGACATCACAGCCGAGGCGGAAAAGAATGCGCGCGGCTTCGTAGGCCAGCAGACGGGAATATGATCTGGGGATGGTGAGTAAGCCTGGTAATATCCGAGCTAAAATGGATGGCAAAAGATCAAATGATGACATCCGTCTTTGTCCATAGCACTCACCGACTTCTGAGACTACCGTACAGAACCAGAATGCGGAGGCGATCGAGCCCTCTGTCCAAGATCTCGGACTGCACCATCTTGATCGCTGTGCTCAGCTCCAATTCCGAGATCCAGTCATCGGTGGAAGGACTGCCGTTAAAAAGAAAAGGGCGATATTGCTCTCGGATTCCGACGTCATCTTCGTCGGAGTCAATGGCGAGGGACTGATAGCTGTAGGCGGGATCGGCAGCAAGCTTAATTGCTGCCCTCCCAGCGTGGGAGTTGTTCAAATCTCCGTGTCCGTTCATCGCGAGACCGAGGTTCTGGGTCTGCTTTGCTGAGATGCTACCAGAGAAATATCGATGAACAAGAAGCCCGTGAATAGGCGCGCTTGCGTGGAGGTTGCCTGTGAAAGTGCGAACTCGGAGGGTGTGGCGGAGAAGGCTCATTTTTGGTGCCGACTTTCCAGGCCAGACACACAGTGGGAGCCCACATAACAAATAGCGCTCTTTATGTACTGTCACCTCCACGAAGGGGAGCACTTTGGGCAGTGCAGAGAGAGATTTTTAGGCCTTATAAACTAAGCCAAGCGTGGCTAGGAGCCATGCCTGGACCCACCCACCGCCGGCCATGGCGAGCGAATCCTTTGCAGGGTCTGATATTCCCACGCGAGAGAGCCGCCAGGGTGGGCCTCATTTCAATGAAGATTGCGTCTCCATGGCTTCTTGCGGCGTCTCGCGGCATCTCTCCTTTCATTTTTCCAGCGTGAAATCATGGGATCTAGGTGCGATGACTGTGTCTTGGGGCAGCTATTCTTGTTAGATTTAGTGGACTACAAAGTCTTTGGCATGGATGTTCATGCCGCCTGTCTAGCAAGTCGCAATGTCGCCAGGAGTTCAAGCTACCGTGATTCATTGCTCTTCGGCCACCAAGGCTTGTTCATCCCAGATAATAACTACTTGCTATCCCAAACAGTCGCGCCGTACTCATCCATCCACTCCACGAACTCGCCACCGGCTTTGGCCCAGCCGGCAATGCCTTCGAATAGGATCACGCTCTCCATATCGCTGTCGCCTTGCTCGTCGAGATGGTCCTTGAACCATCCAGCCGCTCGCGAGCCCCGGCCGCGAGAGGATGCTGGAGAGGTTAGTATGTCCCTTTATTACATGCTGCGAATTTTGGAGGCATTGAATCAAGACCTACAGCAGTACCAGATGATTTTTTGGACTCCCGCCGATTTAAACAGGCTGTACAGCGTCGGTATGGTCGGGTAGAGGCTCTGTGCCGGCAGATTGATGGATCCGCGAATGGTGCCGCCCTGGATGACAGAATGGGTGAGTTGATGCTCGATTAATTGTTGTCTCGGAAAACACGGAAGGTAGGTAAAACCTCGTGGTCTGTCCGGCGGAGATCGATGAGGACATAATTCTTGCCAGCGATATTCTTGCTGTCCTTCATCATCTCCAATGCTGCCTGACGTGTCATGGCCGCAGGGGCCTTGTTAAGTGGGGGAGGGTAGGCAGCATGCCAGGGCGTGGCGGCATCAGTAGAGGCCATCTTGGATGAGCAGATGCAGTTGACCGGTTGGAATGCGAGATTTAGGCGAGGACGGGCGCCCAACCTTAGGAGAGATTTTGCGATGTTCATCACATCTTGGAGGGGGGAGGGAGGGTATTTCTGAATATGAAGCCCTCTGAGTAGGGACTGTGTCATACCCAGACTATGATTGGCCACGGCCACAATTACATGGGGTTCTTGGGACCCTGTCATGCCCGAGATGTGATTGGCTGTTCAGCTTTGCAGGGACTCAGTCCTGCGCCAGCTGTGACTGTGCAACCCCACCAAGCAAATTCCATCACCGGGGGCTGTGTCAGACCGAGGCTGCGATTGGCTCGACGGGATTTTCGACCAGCAGCGCCCATTGCGATTCCTAGATTGCTGCAAGTTTTGGGGCGCAAGAGGGACCGCGGTGATTCACGTATAAGATCGTGTTCGTCTCGACGGTAGCGATTCATACAGGCACAGAATTCATCTGCGTCGCTGGACTCCGAGCCGCCCACAACCACCCTGCACCGCGCACCGCGCACCGCATCGCTTCAAACCTACCACGCAAGACGACCGCCCGCCTTCAACATGATACTGGAGAAGAAGAAAGGGTTGGGCAGCCACGAGCCGAAGCCTACCCCGCCTCGCGCAGGCCCAAACAATGGAAGCACTGGACAGTCTGACCTAGATCCCGAGGCCGCGCCTGTGAACACGAGCCCCGATGAGCAGCCGAAGCAACAGCTGTCTGCCTTCAAAGGACTCGGTCTTCTGGATCGCTACCTAGCCCTGTGGATTTTCCTGGCAATGACCATTGGTATCATCTTGGGCAACTTTGTTCCCGAGACGGGGCCAGCCTTGCAAAAGGGCAAGTTTGTCGGTGTTTCGGTGCCTATTGGTATGTTTTCCCCGAAGGCTTGAACTTTCGATACTTGAAACTGACGCTTGCGCAAGCTGTCGGTTTACTCGTCATGATGTATCCGATCCTCTGCAAAGTGCGATATGAATCGCTGCATGAGCTCTTTTCCCACAGGGAGATGTGGAAGCAGATCTGTTTTAGCATCTTCGTCAACTGGATTCTCGCTCCCTTCCTTATGGTGAGTCTCCCTCGCCCGGCACACATCCTTTTCCACCGTATATTGACGTCTCTCTTAGCTTTCTCTCGCTTGGGCTTTCCTCCCTGACAAATCGGAACTTCGCACTGGTCTTATTCTCGTGGGCTTGGGGAGGTGTATTGCAATGGTTCGTTCTCACGTCACATCCAGGCATTTAGAAACAACACTGATGACGCCTTTTCTTCTAGGTCCTCATTTGGAACGGTCTTGCTGGCGGCAACGACGAATACTGTGCCATCCTCGTCGCTATCAACTCGATACTCCAGATGGTCCTCTTCGCCCCCTTGGCTGTCTTCTTCATCCGCGTCATCAGTCACGAGTCGGGTACGATTGATATATCCTACAGCGTTGTTGCTACAAGTGTGGCTGTCTTCCTGGGCATCCCCCTTGGAGCAGCCGTCATCACGAGAATTGTCCTTCGCAAGGTCGCTGGAGCAGATTGGTATCAACAGTCCTTTCTCAAGTTTCTCGCACCTTGGTCCCTCATCGGCCTGCTCTACACCATTCTCGTTCTATTCGCATCCCAAGGCCGACAAGTTGTTCACCAGATTGTATCGGTCGTCCGGGTAGCTGCACCACTAATTGTGTATTTCGTGCTTATATTCTTCGTCACGTTGTGGATTAGCAGACTCCTCGGCTTCCGGTTCCCCATGGTGGTAACGCAGAGTTTTACCGCTGCGAGCAACAACTTCGAGTTAGCTATCGCTGTAGCGGTGGCGACTTTTGGCCCCAATAGCGACCAGGCCTTGGCATCCACCGTTGGCCCGCTCATCGAGGTGCCGGTGTTGGTGGGCTTGGTGTATGCTGTTCGGTGGATGGCCAACAGATGGGGTTGGAAGTAAAGGGGTGAGCCCAACTTCCATAGACAACGCGGCTTCAGGGATCTGGTGAAATGCTTCTGTGAGTATCAATATATAGACTCACGCAGTCTTCTTGACGTGAATCCTCTAAGAATCAAGCAATATTAATATGCTTCCAGTGTTCTCTAATGTAGCAAAACTCCACATCCTCGTCGACGTGCGCCTAGTCTAGATGATCCATGAGTTGAAATATTTTGGTGTTCTTGACAGAGCAGCTGCTATCTCCATGACACCCAAAGGCCGAACGAGCCCGTGATGGATCTGCATGGTTGTGAAGTTCGACGAGTATTTTTGCCGCTTTGTCGCACGAGGTTTCTAGTGGCTCCGAATGGTTAGAATGACGGATGATGGAATCTGATAAGTCGAAAGAGTCGGAGAGCGGCGAGAGCGCGTCTGTTGGGGCTGAGGGACTGTTAGTAGTTGTGTTGTCAAGCCCGTTTGCCGCATGCATTTGATGGTGAAATCCGTGTTCCTCTGCTGGAAGCACGAATACTCCTTTATTTTCTTCTCGGGGTATTAGTATCGATTCGATCGGCGGCTCGGCAGATGGCGGCTGCTTTCCAGCAGATGTCGGCAGGGTTGGATTTGACAAGACCGATGCGAGGATCGGCACTGCGTCTCCGGCCATGCTTGATGCAGACCCAAAGGAGCTCTGGGACGGATCATCCATCGACATGGCTCTCGTTTGCGTTTGCGTTATTCCAGGTAATAAACGTCCACATGTGATGCATCGGTGTCGAGCATTTAATGCCCGATGATCTTCCTCGGGAGAGGACAGATATCGCTCAATTTCATCTTCCGAGACCCCGTATACGCCAAGCAAGCTCTTCAGGCGTTGGTTTTGGACGTTGACGGCCTGAGCAACGCGTTGCATCTCTATAGAGGCTGCTACGCCCATCCGCTCGTACTCTTCCAATCGACTCTGTAGGTCCGCAATCAGCTCTTGCCGTCGGGCTCTTGACCTGCGCTGAGCCTCGCGATTTTCTGCAACAGAGGCTGCGGTTTTGTTCTGCAAGGTAGAGGATGAGTGACAATTGTCCAAGTTGACTTGTGCAGCATACCTTCCGGGGCATTTTGCCTTGGACCTCGAGTTTGGACGTACTGATTCGTATGGATGCGAGAAAAGATAGTGTAGACTAGAAGATTAATCAACGGGCCGACGATGCTGTGACGTCGACGCTGGGTGTGAGGATGTAGGTGCCAGGTTCCATCACTCTGACAAGGCTTGTTGGGCCAAGTCGATAGTGGCTAAGCCAGATTTGTCAGCTATGTTCCTCGACCAGGAGCCATAGGTTTGTGGTACCCTGTAACCCTAAGATCACCAAGCTTGAACAGCGCGCGGAGCTGAAACAAGGCAAGTCCTGGATTGAGGGCCATGAAAACGAGGAAAAGATCCTGAAACTCACCAATGAAATCCGCAAAAAGCGTGCGCAGCGAGAACAACGGGATCGTTAGAGAATATCGCGAGTACTGTGAATGAGTCTCTGTCAGAATGCCACCAAAAGGACGAAAGGACGAAACGGGGGGGACGAAATCAGAAGGAAATCAACGGGAGTCCAGGGAGCTTAGCCGCCGACCCATTTCTGTTGCAAGTAGATCTCATAGACACAAAGCGGTTATCTTAACAGATGATCTAGTCCCTCATGCGACGCTCAGATAGTGCACAGGGGTATGTACTTGGCACACAGCAGCCGCCAACAGCCGACCCGCTTTGTCCAAAATAACAACCTCGGCTGAAGCCCGTCGCCAGTAACATGTTGTGATGAAGCACGAGTGGAAATATTAATAAAGACGTCACGAGCCGCGGCGTGGGATGTCCCTGATGAGGTGCACAGAGTTGTTGAATAGCTCTTCTTTTCATGGCAGAGTCTGCAAAGCCAGTGCCGTACTCCGTTCCCAAGTCGTTTTCCGCAGTGCCAGATGTTCTTCCAGTCGATATCAAATTCGCATTGTGGGAAATCTGTCTCGTCTGGCGTGGCGGGCGTGGCGGGCGTGGCCTCAGGACCGTCATCAACCGGGGTTGGAGGTGGACGGGACGTTAGAGTCTGCGGTATAGGACGGCACGAGGCTCGAAGTCCTACTAGGAGACATAATATCGCGGGTATGAATGCCCATGTACGGAGCACGACGCGAAAGTTGCAAGGCAATGGTTTCAGGCCAGTGCAGAGTCTGCACTGCAGACGGTGTGATGTCTAGTAAACATGCCTTCGACTTAGTAGGTACTAAGAGCACAACGGGCCAACGGCAACACTGAAGCAACAGGCTACTCAGACCAACCCAGACGGACCAACTGGTCCGGTCTGTTAGACGGCCTGCCTGTTAGCCACGCTGGTCTGAGTCTCATCATCAACGGATCCGCAGCTTGTGTCGTTGAAGTATTGCCCTTGATGTGGGTCTGGTGACATTCTCGTTGCGGGTTACGTTGCGGGGATCCAGGGATGCTGTCGTGGTACGAAGTGCTCACAAACGTTTCACTATCCAAGAGTAGCGTCTGGATCACCTCAACAGGGTTAGCAGTACGCGGATGGCGTGTGCGCACTGAAGGGGAATCCCGCGTGCTCTGTGCCACCTGTGACTCGTTTAGCCAAGTTGAGGTGTCTTCCACTCGAGCCATGGACGCTGTTGGCGTAGTGTCCACGCTGGTGGCGGCCTGACTCAGTTTCGCCAGGTTTGGTGCCCGTGCTATCTATACATCGGTTATTAGGACCTCTCACCGGAGAAAAGAACCACAGTGTCAAGACTTACCTAAATGGTCTGGGATGCTGATTGAGGTAATTGTTGCACAAGATTACGAGTCGTCGAAGTCTCGACCCTCATCGTCGTCGTCTTCCATATCAGAGTCGACATCAGAGGGAATCCAAGTTGTCGTTTCCTTGGACTTCCCAGAAGCCAGGAGTGCCTTCTTGTCGCACAGCGATGAAGTGACCGCCTGAGAAGCAGGAGAAGCAAAGCATTGCCCAGCTTCTGCCGTCCAGCGTCAAAAATGGCGGATGTCATGTTCAAGTTGCCGTGTGCCTGGGAAGAAAAAAGATGAGGGATTTGATCGCAGTACGTCAAGCGGAAGATGGGTGGCATTGCCCGGCTTATATGCTGCAGTTGAATAGCACAGGTCCCACAGCCCGCAGGAGCCCGGCCCAAGTTCTTCCTACCAACCTCTCCGAGCTCGAGATGAGGCGCTACTCACAAAGAAGCGAGGCATGACCGTCTCGTTCCATTTAAGCCAATCACCCAACTGCCGAGTCACACCAACGGAGTTGCGCAGACAAAAGAACCCCCTTGACGCGCCATCTTGTTCATCGCCAGGGATTGGATTCCTCTCATCGGCAAGGCAGAGTTCTCGGAGATACCGGACAAGGATGTCTCCATGACTGTTGGCTGTTCACCCATGACTCGTGATCTCCAGTCGGTTAGGCAGCACCGAGAGGAAGCAGAAAGGCGCATGGCGAACGCACCTGGTGCTCAACATGTGACCAAACCGAGGCAGACTTCGGACGGGCCGATGAGAGGGCAGGTAAATGGAAGCGAGTCAGAGTCAGAAGAGTTGTTGCACAGCATCCGAGCATCAGAGCATCAGAGTGAGGATGACACGAGAACAACAGCCAACGGGGAGCCCGAGGCAGCACCATCGGAGGGGCCTGACCACTCCGCGGATCTTTCTCAACCAACCCGAAGACAAAGTTAGACGTTTCTCAGCATGCCTTATCTTACATCCAGCTATTATCACAGGGCACCCATGGGCAGCCTGAGGCGCAAGTGTACTGCAAGAAGGAAACTAACTTTGGCGGCCCTGGAGATATCACGAGTTGAATCTCAGGGGCTCACTATACTATTTTTGTCTATCAAGGCCGTATTCAAGTATCATATGTTCATCCTTCATCTGAGAACACCTAACCGTTCTTCCGAGGCGCAAGCATGCGCCTGCCATCTCACGCTCAGGGACATAAACTCCGCCATCATCATTAGCCACCGAGACTTCCATCCAATGCCCTCTCGCCACGATCATCTCGGGCCACTGCCCTCCTATACTACCTTCCATCTCAAGGAATGGCCGAGCCGGTATCCTTCTTTCCGGTTGTTCTCGGATGTGTAAGGGCGCCTAGATGTGGGTATGTTTGCCTCGGTGTTGCTGTCATCAGGCTAACCCTGTGACGTTCCGGTGCCGGCAAGGCAGATTGAAGCGATCCATCGTTGGCCGTATTGATTCCTCTGCGTTCTATTGGGGTGGTAGAGAAGCTGTCCGTCTGTTTCGTCGGACTTACCATCTATCAACTCAACGTCCTGGATAAGCAACCACGTCGGTCTGGTGCCAGAAGTTTCTCACTTGGTCAGCATGGTATGGATGTTATTGTGAAATCAACATAAACGCTAGGACATCTCAACTGGGGGGATATACCGGCAACTGATAATGAGATGCTGTGTGTTTATCTCCAATTTCACCAAAGTAAGGATTGAGCAAGCCATACATAGTACATGAGCAAGCATCTGTGATGTTACTTATTGTGGAGTTGTTCTATTTTTGTCAATTACTGGGGGCTGAAACCAGAACTGGCGACCCACATTTCTTGTTGGCTCACCCTGAACTCACCACCGGCTCAGGTTAAAGCAGCGACTACTCAGGATCGTGGGCGAGAAAGGAAACAGTGCAAGTCGATATTCGCATTGCGTATTGGGCTGTTTTTTGGTGGGTTTTGAGGGTGTTTGAGTTCACGTGCGGTATTTTGAGGTGTCCGCGACTTTTGTGCCCAACAGTTGCGTTACGCCTCGCCCTCTGATTGGTCAAGCACAGCCCCTATTGTGGGGCGCTCGGTAGCTGATAAAACCTGCTCTTCAGCCGCTTTCCTTTGTCGAAGAACAAGGCTCTTATTATCCTCTTTCGTATGCTCGGTTGGTGCAAAATAGCTATTAGTCACACCAACTG